>PNEQ01046813.1:0-15098 GCA_003012365.1 Medauroidea extradentata | reverse complement strand
CTTGAGTTAGTCTTCAGGATTAGAGAATATAACAGAAATTTTACTTTGGATTCTCGACTCATTCACACGAATATTAATTTTGCTTCGAAACGCTATTCGTTAATTTATACGCTTCCACGTTCCCGGATTTCAACAAAACAAATATGGCGAAACGGAAAACGAAGACGAACAGTGAGGCAGTGAGCAGTGTTGTCAACTAGGTTATTTATAAAGTCTCTAAGGAGACATCCAAAATTCGCTAGAAAGTCGCTAAAACATGTTTTCCTGCGGGTTTTAATAATTTAAAACGTTATTCTTCTTGAAGTCGCTAGAAAGTCTTATTAATATACTTTTTTTCAACATTTAAATTGTATTCAGTGAACCAAAATTAGTGGTAGAAAAATACTAGTGACCAACACGGGAAAATCAAGGTAAGAAAATTGAAGTAAAATCACGAGATGTTTCAAAAAGGCGTCAAAATATCGCCATCATAACGCCATAAAAAAGTCGCCAGTCGCTAAAGACAAATATTTGTCGCCGAACATACTAAAAAATCCTTACATATAGTGACAACGTCACTACGTTGGCAACCGTACCAGTGAGTATTCGGTAGCAGCACAGGTCGGCAGACAGCGCATGCGCCGTAGCGTCCGAAGAGTCGAATAGTATCTGTGTCTAACCAACTGGCAAGTAAAGAGCGCAAGTTGTATTCCCGAACAGCCATCGTACCGTCCTATCATGCGGACTTTTTTTATTTTTCAAAATTTGTATTTAAATAATTTTCTTTCCTAAAACACCGTTAGTCTATGATATTTCTTCGATATTTGTGTATACTTTTGCAGTGGGAAATTCAAGTAAAATACTTTCCCTGATAATTGCCAAAATTCCCTGACTTTTCCATGACTTTTCCCTGCTGCACGAATTTCCCTGACTTTTCCCGGTTTTCCCGGTTTTCCATGTTGGTCGCCACCCTGTACTAAAGCTTTATTTGCAACTGGGATTCCAAAGTTTTTCTTTGTAAAAATACAAAAATTGTTCAACAGTGTTGATGGCAGGATTTTAAACTAAGTCTTTATTAGAGTGATGATTATAAATAATGTGCATGCTGTAACGCTATAGCCAATGGCCTGGAACATCGGCCACATCACCAGCCGTGATTTCCCAATGCACAGGGTTTGTCGTTTCAATTTTTTCTTGGGGCGGGGAGACAGGGGGGGGGGAAGAAATTTTTTTTTGGCAAAAGTGGCCTTGTTGCAACTGTTTTATTAATTAAGCATGTATAAATTAGAAACTTCAGTAATAAAACTTCAGTTCTATGTGCTTACGTTATTATGCAAATAAAAAATAAAAAAATTATAGACATATCCTTCTAAATCCAGGGGGACATTTGCCTTCCCCCTAAATGATGCCACTGACAATGTGGCATTCTGTAGATAGTAACATGACAATCTGAACCACTCCCTGGCTGGCTCCTTGGTTTTATCTTAAAGTATCAGATATCCCGTATTATTGCCCTCATGCATCCTAATAAAGAATCTTTGAAGTGATACCTAATACCTTAACAGCTGCCGTGCAAGCCATTACGAGATATACGTTATGTCAGTTGCTAAACTGGCAGCCACGCTTGCTGCCAAGAAATATGCTTGTTAGTCGGTTTATTTTTTCTCTCTTCCGTTAAAATATTTCAATTTTTAAGTGCACCCCCTCCCCCAATTCTTCACATTTACATGCTAAAATCCTGGTAGTCGCAAATATGATTAGTAGCTTTCCATTCAAATTAGGTCATGCATCGCCCCTGATGGGCACTTATTCTGAATTTGTCGTTATAGGCGGAGGCATAAAAATATTTTGACATCGAGTTGATTGGATCATCGTCCTGTTAACGATAGGAAGTTTTATGTGAAGAAAAAGAGTATTCTGAGAGTAGTTATCATCATGACATGACGATAGCTTCGGCACGTTTGAGATTTTCGATCACCTTTCCTTTATAACTTAACATAAAAATCACAGTTGTAATGCAATATACTTTTGGGGTAAAGTATATATTTTTTGAAGAAAATTTATGTTGTGTTGAAAAAAAGAGATGTAGATCCTATAGTGGAAACACATGTTCATAATTTACAGAATTGGCCTACTGTTAACTACACGTTTGCAAGCTACAGCAACAGCTAATTCATCATCATGATTGTGGGAACACTGCAATGATATAGCTGTTCGATAGTGATGGAAGATAACGGAGTTGCTGTTCTAAAATGTGAATTTTTGTTTCTGTAAAATTTAGTGGATTTGGAAAGTCAACTTATTAAACACAAATAATGTTATGATACTTGTTGTGGCAATATTACAATCGCAGAGAAATGAAAACTCCAAAATAAATAAAATTATGCTATTTGGTTTTGTTAATGCCTAGACGTAAACATGTAGTGTAGCTGAGTGTTTAGGGTGCATGGATGTAAAAACATTGAGAAGAATTTTTTGAGTTCAAAACTTCCACAATGAACTAATTTTTTAATATCATTTATTTATGTTATTGAACTTAACTAACTGCAATGATAGTGGGCATTTTTAAGTTTTACTGCAGCCTGTGCACTATTTTTTTGAAAAACAGTGTTTCGCAGCGTTTTTATAAAGCACTGTTACTACAAAATACAGTAAAATTACATTTCTTTGTAGAAAAAAATTATAAAACAAAACCTCTCTGCTCGTGTAGCTAATTAAAATCTAGTAGTGTTACAAATACGTAGATATTAAAAATTAATAAAAACATTTAAGTGAATGGGTTTTATCATAAAGAAATACAATGAAAACAAAAAACTAAAATAATCTGTGCACTAGTAAAGGTTTGAACTTCTACAAAATAATCTACTTCCTCATCAATACAAACTGCGCATGCTACACAGGTATACAAAGTATACAGTGTTCGTTTAGAGAATTTCTTGAATGCTACATACTTACTACCAAAATATAAAATCTCTCTTTCCTTGTACGAGTTGCCATTAGATGTATTATGTGGTTTTTTACGTTACAACTGTAGAGAACAAACAAGAATTGATAAGTAGCGACAGATTTTATTGTTACGACAGAATTAGAATAAGCTCAATGATATCAAAGAAAGTAAATCAAAATTATGTTGCGTCATACTGCTAGATAAAACTAGTTTGCGTTTAGTTTCGGTAACCTTCACTTAGTATTTGAATTTCATATGATTTTAGGTTTGTGCAGCAATTGTAATTTTTAGTAGTCATAAATTGAAATCTTCATCACACATGTAAGCAAGCAAGGTACATAACTTATTACTACATGCTACAGTACTAATAATCACCTGAATCACTTCTTCCTCATGACCTTCATTGTCGTCATCTGCCTGTAGCAAAAGCAGATGTAGCCTTTTGTCTGCCTCCACACATGCAGTGACCAAGTCATGCCATGCTATGAGTGTCGACGCACATTGTAAACACAAATGGGTTGGCAAACCATCTGCCTCTATCAACTGAATTGGCAAATACTGATGTATCTTCATGTCAAGCTGATGCTCTATTCCCTCGTTTTCAAATATAGGAATGAAGTAGTCACTGGTGTGCGCACATACACGACACAGATTCTCCAGTAGTTTCTTGCCCTTTGCTACACTTGTACCAGCCTCCGAACTCGTGGGTGGATTGAAATAGTCTTCTTCTTCAAGCATGGATGTTTCCATAACAGCGCATGTTGAGTTCTCCTGCCCATCACCTGGATTTTTAAAAAATTATTTAACACACTTTCATAATCTCAATTAAGCAGACAAAACTCTTATAACTATCATTTAAATTGGGATTACTGTAGTATACACACAGCACAATAATATTTAATTCGCCATATTCACTTTTTTTAAACAGTTTTTGCATTATTTCTTTAACTTTCATTACTTACTAGTGTTTAGAGTTGTGTTGCACTCACTAAAGCAAAAGAATTCCTTAAATATAAAAACCAATAAAAAATAAAAGAACTTAATAAATGTAATCTGAAAGTTCATTTGAATTTAAAAATATAGTGCAAGCCCATCATACTTGCAGAGTCTGTTAAATAGCTAGTCATTATATGGCACACAGACACAATAAATAATGGTTCACTATGAGAATACAGTCTATCACACAAATTAGTGCATTTTAAAACCTGATAGTTACAATTTCGAAAACTAAACCCAATACATTACTTTTGTAAAACAATGAATTATGTTACTCAATGAGCAGCTAGAACAAATAATTTTAACAGCTAATAAAACACTAGAAATAAAACTGTAATGCACAATAGACCACTGTTAGAAAATTACACTCATTCATGGGACAGACAGTAATAAATAAATGCTCTATTGATGGTCGAAATTGCGTCTGACAACACTGGCATTATAATGGGCCACTACTGTACTAAGCAAGGACACAGCTACAAGAATAATGGTGAAATTACCTTTTTTTAATCCTATATTTATTTAAAAGTACTTTAATTAAACAAATAATTGTACAACACTTTCTTTATTTCTGTCAGTACAACTGGAGAAAAATGTAAATAAAAATAGTTTTTTTTTAGCTCAGTAAAAACTAATGCTGCCATGTTGATGTCCCTGTGACATTATTGGACTTGTTATTGTATTTCTGTTTGCTATAACTGTACAGCAACTTATGTTTAATTCTTGAAATTGTGTAACATCCAGTTGTTTGTGTAGTAAGAATGGGTATGTCTGGGATTCTGAATAGTTATAATTGTGTATAGAAGCTCCTTTCTGCAGTAATACTATTTAATTTATTCCAAATACAATATTTACTACAGCGATGTATGTCAATACAGATGAACTGCATTGTTTCTAAAAAAAAAAAAAAAAGCTGAAACAGTTTGCTATTAACGACAAAAGTATAATTTGAGTATGAAGTGGTTATATGAATGTATTGTGTACAGTCTAACACAGTAAGCATGAAATAAGTAACTACTTTTAAGTCAAAAGTTGGTACCAAATCTCAACATCTGTTCAATTTATTGTGTTTATGCTTTTCCAATGTTTGGCCACCCCACCTGTAGAAATGGCTTTGCCAAGAGGCGAGTCCAAGACACAGTGATTGGCTGATAATTCGAGAGGTTGGCAGGGTTTACTGAAATGCATTTCTCACGGACGCTTTTAAGAAACATAATAATTTTAAAGAAAATTGATTTTTAATAGATAAATTACTGTGTTACATTATCTTACCAACTCGCACAATCAGAACACTAGATCGCAAGTAGGAATGGTTAAACACATTCAAACTGTTAGCTTGGTAGTTCACTTTTTGCATGTATGCTACCTTCATACGGTTCAACTTTAAACCGAAATGTATTATTTTTGAGCAGATTTGACACAATAGAATTAATTCGTAGTAAGTTATCATCACTGGGAGTTTGAATTAAACTGACAAACTCAAACCTACCGCTAAAACATCACAATGTGCTAGAAGTTCCTTGCAGTCTTCACTCCTCTCAGATCAATAGCAGTTAAACCTTAGTTAATCAAGAAAATTTTAGTTGCAACGATGAATGCATTGGCAAAGAGCAAATTTTACTAGTTAAATTTTAAATAACCTAGTTCATTAAATTTCCCAGTCTTTTTAAGTCAGCGTAAATTTACAAAACCTACTATAATGCCTGACAGGCAAGCAGCAAATGAAAACTATCCAGTCAAGTCATAAGCTTTTTAGCTAATAAGAATGTGTTTCAGCATTTATGGTAGCATTTGAAAACATTACATTTTTAAGCTCAATAATTTGAAAATTAAAATATGCACGGAATTATTACTTTATGTGGTTGAATTTGGTGCAAAATTATTTTGGAAGAATCATTATTAATATCAAATTATTTTTCTAGGTACCATCCCCATTGGAAACTAAACAAGATGCAAGTATAAAAACTTAACTATTACTGGAAAATTCATTTTGTGTTCATATAAAACATTTCAGTACTAGAGTTCAATTTTATGGTGAAATATCACACAAAAACTCAAGTGTAAATAATGATAACCAACATTTATGTAATTTTTGGCAATAAAGATCTTAATGTTTGCAAAATCACTGAGGATATAACTTTTATTAAACTCAATTACTTTTATCTTTCCACGAAGATTTATATCATATACTTAAACCCAGAGGACAAAAAACTTTAAAAAATTAAATTGCATTACGTGTAGATATATCTTTCTCACATGAGGTACACTCTTAGTTCAAGGGTTATTACTATTTACATGAAACCATTCACAAAGCAAACATGTTTTCCTATGACGTACATTGCTGAAAAATCAGAATGTAAGTAATTTGGACACATTTTAAACTGCTTATTTGACATAAAGCTCAATACACACTATACACACTTTTCTTATTTGACAGAAGGTTCAATACACACTCTTTGAAAGAAAGCTGAATAATCCCTATCTACCTTTGAAAGACAGCTGAATAATCCCTAAGTAATACAACCTTCCTGTTTCTGTGACTTATTTTGAATCACTATCAATGAATCTATCATCAGCTCTATAATCACATTTCAAAGCATTATAGAATGACCTGTATGCTGGTGGTATCCAAGAAAGACATGACCTAATATCTTTATATTTAGGTGCTGCTATGGGCAAAAGTTCTTTGTACTTAACCGGAAATGTAATAAGGCTGAGATTACACTCTCCTTTGCCGCGCTTGCGAACATTAACAGTTCTATAAACATCTAATTTAATGTAATAATCATTAAACACAACTAAAAAAGGTTGTGAAGCATCAAGTTTTATGGATGCACAACTACGAAAGGCAAGTGGAGGATTGTCTTCAGTTTTACCTTTTTTCTGAATGGTTGCAGCGAGGTTGGAAGTGCTCACAAAATCATGCTGTTGCATATATATAACTTTAACCGGTTTTGCTTTATAACATTTTTCTAGTACGCCAACCCAGTCATCTGGAATGTATGTACAACTGAACATGATGTCGTACATCTTTTTCTACAACAGCAAAATCCCTATCACTAGGCAACATAGAAAGTTCTGGCAAAGGGAAGTGATGTTCTACATACTTAAACGGCCTGTTGATAGTACCCATATCCAAAATCCATTTAACATTCCAGTTCAAAGCTTGTCCACAACAGTTGTCCGATATTGCTACTAAAATTTCCCCACGGATATAATTCATTTCAATGTATTTCTTTCTTTTGGCAGCTAACAAACTCTTCAAACCCTCGTTTAGCTTTGGTGTCATCCCAAACAAAGAAGTGGCCTATGCCAGTTCTACAGTTCTGTCCAAATTTTGCATTTATACAGCGTGTAACAGAAGTGATGGTCAATAATTCACAAATTGAAAGCACTGGCAAAAAAAGTTACTAATGTCCAATAAACATGTCGAGATAGAACACATTGTTTGTTGCAGTTGATCAGTATGTAGGAACACATGGAATTTCTAATCTTTAAAGAAGGTGTACAAAATGTTGCCCATGCATCTGAATGCAACACTGAACTCGTCTCTGAAATGAGTTGTGAATCCTCTCAGGCAGTCCTGGTGTATTCTGTAAATGCTGGAAGGCTGCTTCAATCCGCAAGCGTAATTCTTCAAGAGAGTTGACCTCAGAAACATAGACCAGGCTTTTGACATGACCCCACACACAGAAATCCATGGGATTTAAATCCGGTGACCTTGGAGGCAATGGTACAGGTCCTCCTCTACCTATCCAATGTTGACCATACCGTCGAATTAGAAGCCGGCGCACACGTAATTGAAAATGTGCTGGAGCACCGTCATGCATAAACCACATGTTCAGGCGTTGGTTCAGTGGAACATCATCATCATGAAGCAGATCTGGAAGTACAGTACGCAGAAACTGCCTGTACCGATCTCCGGTTAGTCTCTGTGGTAGGAAGTGTGGTCCAATTATGCAGTTTCCGAGCAGTCCGGCCCAGACATTCAACAAAAAACGTTGCTGATGTCGTGACACGTGTGTCGCATTAGGACTGACATCGGCCCAAATTTGACAGTTATGGAAGTTGAAAATGCTGTCACAAGTAAACCTAGCTTCATCTGTGAACAGAATACTGCTTACAAACAGGGGGATCAAAATACACTGTTGTTGCATCCATTGGCAGAAATTCTCTCTAGGAGAGAAGTCTGCATTGTTGAGAGCTTGCACACGCTGGAGATGATACGGATACAGTAATAGCCTATGTAAAATCCGCCACACACTCATATGACTCAGCACACGCTCCTGGATAGCAATCCTCCTTGTTGAAGTACTCGGACTTTCGTGTACAATGTCTAACACCCTTTCCTCAACATCAGGTGTTATGGATCTGGGTCTACCTTCTCGTACGTGCTGTGCGAAACTCCCACTTTCTCGAAGTAAGTCTTCGACGTTTTCATCTAGTGACAATAAAGGGTACTAAGTAACCTGTGTATTATAGAGTGGAGTTGAAAATATGCTCTTTTTGGTCTAAAACCAGTCAAGCAGCTTTTTCATACAAGGAAATTTTAAGAAAAATATATTTTAACATTATAACTCCTTTTTTTTTTTGCCGTCTCTTGCTCTGTGCGAAAAGTGAAGAAGTCGCGCTTCTCATGCTGGCAGAACTAACAAATTTATTCAGTAACCAATTTATACCTCACTGTTACGTAATTAACATTGCAACATAATTAAAAAATAATAGTATTACTACATAAAATAAAGTATTGGAGGTGAACCGGTGTAGTACAGCGTGATATATCTACCAAGCATGATAGTGATGAATTCGATACATTACAAAATCTTCTTAGGCGTGGAACAATTAGCCTTAGTATCCTGATACTCGCAAATTAAGGTCAACTTTGTCACAACATAAAGTTACAGCTGGAAGTATCTTAATAATTGCATACTTGTAAAAATATACATTTCCAAGATGTTTCTGTGTGTAAAGATCCTAACATTCATTACAATATGGCATCAACCACCTCATTGGATTGTTTTGTTTTCAGCTCTAATGAAATCGTGAGAAAAATATGTGAAATTTGCTATTAAAGTGTGGATTATGTTTATCTTATGCTGCAGGTCAAGCATCGTAGTTGAACTTCTAACGTATTTTAAGGCCGCAATTAGTCGAGAAATGTAAGAATTTAATGCAAATCGCTGGACTGATTGCTGCCTGAATACATGTTAACAGTTAAACTGCGGCGTGTTTACTGTAGCTCACGGTAAAATTAAATGCCTGCTTTAATATCAAACGTCACATTTTTCTTCTTGAGAATAAAAAAAAAATTTCATTTAATAATAAGACTGATGCAGTGGCTGAAGTACTCGAGAACTTTCCATTAAAATTTGGTTTACTTTTTAACGGCACTATTTATTAGAAGCGTAATTAAAAACATTCAACCCAGTGGGAAATGAAAATATTAACAAAATGAAAGAAAAGTTGAATGTGTAGGAGTGAAAAAACAGTACGTAAAGGAAATCATTGCAACTATCATTACATTCACGTGTAAATAATGCATTATAATTGCCAGAGGCATGGGAGAATTTGGGTAACCGTTGGACATGTGATTAATGTGTCTGTCAGCAATGTGAAAAGCAATCTATTTTCTATTTCAGGATTTCGCACTTGAACAAAATATTTTATGAACGTTGAAGTTGACCGTTTGGTATTCTCTTGAACTAAGTCGCGCTACATTCCAGGCTTATTTCTGGATCACCTTCAGTAATGAAGGGTGCCCAAGATGTACCTAATATTACATTATTAGTAAAGCATAGTAGATTGCAATAGTAAATGTGACTAAAATTAAAAATTTTGTAGACATTCATAGAACGTGATGTCATTCCAGGAGGGAAACGGACCAGACATATGTGAAACAATCTTTGAGAAGAGATACATCGAAGTGACGGAGCTATAAGGGAGACCTTATTGTGCACATCAAATTCCGCATCCCCACAGCAACCTAAGCACTGAACTAGGGTACAAGATTCCCGACGATTCATATTTACTATGAAAGCGGTTACCATATAATTTTATTGGTGAAATATATGTAGGAAAGTGCAGCACACGTCTCTACCTGGATTTAACATACATCTTGTTATAGTACATTTTAAGTACGGCAGTCTTAATAGGCCGTTTTAACTTAGTTGAAAGGCTTAGAAACAGTGTTTATTATACGTGTGGTGTCTTAGTGTCATTTTGTCCTTGCCGGAAGTGTTTTTTTCTTTTGTATTGCACAATGGGCACATGTGGAATAATTTCGTAAAAAACTTATTTGCAAACCCACAGCAACGTATTAGAAGTGCGTGGTAGGTGGCATCGTTAACAGCAGCGTTCTGTGTATTGTCTGCCGGTATTAAACAAATACTGTAATTAAACATGATCCCATCAGTATAGCAAGTAATTTGACTGAGATGTTTAATTATACGTGTATTTATTAAAATTATGGAATATCACAAGCAGTGTCATTAATTTAATCTCGTCATGATGGTATTTATAGTGTTAGGATACCACCGCAGCGTTCATCAAGCAGGGGAACTGCAAGCACGTAGTGGTGTTATGACAACACTTTGAAGGTTACCCTCAATATTGAGAGCAGGCTGACACATATATAACGAGGGGGCAGGGCCACCAAGGTGGTTGTTCATTGGACCATTAGCCGGGGTACCTCCAGGTCTGCTAAGACGCTGTCCCCTTGCTGACCAACTCCGTAGTCCGAGGGCCGGACATCTGGGACTCCGCTCGTGACCCGGGGAGACCATGACAGTGCTCACGTACGATAACGCCAGAGTGTCGACGCCGCCAATATACGGTGGTTAGCCGCTTGGAACTGGGTTCCAATATACTTCTATTAAAGGCTCCCTATATTCAGACCTTAATCTAAGATTGTATGACGCCAAATGTAAAGCTGTACTGTGCACTGTCAATGTAAATTGAAACCCCTTCTAGTCAATATTGTGGCGTCTGATCCTTAATACTGGTCCCCATACCTAGGAGTCACAGTTGAGTGGTCGAGACAGTCTAAGGACGCCACCCTAATGTTCATCCCGAGAACCAACAAGAATAGAGAACCATTTTAAAGGGTGAAACAATAGTCAATTTTGGTTTTAGCATGCGTGACACATTTGATTCTTTATTTGTCTAGAGTCATTAATACAGACAAAAATGTCTCGTGAGTTGAGCAACCTGCCGACAAGAATATACACTACCATATATACCTTAGACACTTTCAGTTTTCATGGATTGTTCCTCCAAATGCCAATTCATTTTAAATAAACACCTAGAACTTTAATTTTATGAATAATCTGTTAATTGTCCAGAGACGTAAAATGCGAGTCCGAAATATTGTGTTGTAATTCAGTTTGTCTCGAAATCAAATTTACAACCTTACGTAATATATAGTATTGTGAAATAACGTGTAATTTTATTTTCTACATTGTAAAATACATTACAAATATGAGTTTTATTAGACTTGAGTTCGAAAGGGTTCATACTTAGATATTTTAGCAAACTTCATAAATGGTAATAGTGGTTATTACAAAGAAACAAACTGTTTGTAGACGTCAGTTAAATAAACAAATATGTATATGCATGTGTGTATATCTTAATATATAAAACTAGCTGGCCGGCCGCGGCTTTGCCCAAGTGAAATTATGTAATGTAAACAGTAACTGTGGATAAAATATGTGATGAAGGCACTTAACAGTTAGCGTACTCAATAACAGTGAACTATAAATTGTCTTACCTCAGTGTAAAGAGAGCGCGCAATATACTCGTATGATGTCATAGTAATTCCCGTCGCAAAGTCTTGCACGGGATACGAACCGGTAACCCCACCCCTCCCACACCACAAACTTTATACAATACCTGAGTGAGTGCTTAAAGGCAGGCCGTGATAACAAATAACGTGGAATATATTTAAACCTTGAACTACCCATAGAGCAATGTGTTACTGCAGAAGGAACAGCGCTCTTGTCGGCGTATGCTGAAACCAAATATAACGTCTCGTGTTTTTCTTATGAGTTACCCATATTGTCCTTGTACAATATTTGGTGATAATTCTTTCGTGTGTAACGACCATTCTAACATCTTTGGTGTGTACAGGCTACAGTCCAGAGAGGTTTTATTTATGAGTAAGTTGGCAAAAAGGTATGACTGACGAATTATTTCTCCGTGATCATTCTCTTTTTTCGGGAGACTGTAATATTTTACTGCTTTTCACATTCTTAATTTTCAAATTTCATAAGAACTTGAATTTGATTTGTAGATATTTACAAAAGCTTCATACTTGCCAAAAAATCATCTCAATATCTCAACGGGTATAAGCGGTACAGATTATTATTTGAAATCACATTCTATTTTTTTAACAGCTTTCACGGACGAATTTCGAAAAATCCTGAAATCACTTTTTTTATATTTACGTAAGATTTATTTTAAAGCAAAAACCATTTCAATATTTCCACTGGTTTAGGAGATAAGTGGGATTAATTTACAATCACGTTTTATTTTTTAAAGTCCTTTCAAGGACATACTATTTCGAAAAAAATGTAAAAAAAAATTTTTAGATATTTACTTAAGCATCATTTTTTTAAAAAAATCACCTCACTATCTGAAATGGTTTAGGAGAAATCACAGATTAATGAAAAACACATTTTACGGCTTTTCACCCCCTTAATTTTTGAATTTCGCAAAAATCTAAAATTTTGCAAATACGAATTTCTTTTGGCAATATTATGAAGTTAAAACATTTATTATAGTATTCCCGGTTAATGAGATATCAAGTATTCTTTTAAAACACATTTCATCTCTTTTCACCCCCTTAATTATTGAATTTCGAAGAATCCTTTCTTAGTGGGCACCTGCGGGGCAAGTGGAAGCTTCCGTCAAAATTTCATGGTTCTAGGTCCAGAGGCTTGGGCTGTGCGTTGATGAGTGAGTGTGTCAGGACACTTCATCTTATATATTAAGATTACATTAATATACATTAACACGTATGGCCTAAGTTTTATTGTTTATTGCTCCACAGGTTCTAAACTACATATCAGTGTAAATATTTGTCATTTTTACAAATATGTTAAAAATAATACGAGTTTCTCATTCATTCTGTACAGTTACGATGTAGTGTAGTGGTCAAGCTATATAACTTCAATTGTGCACGAAAGACAGGATATGTCTATAATTCAGCGAAATAGATAAAATAATCTATCACTAGCAAATATATCACAAGAATGCGAGCTGTCATCATTATAATCTTCCTCTTTCTTGAATAAATGTTTAAAAATTAACACATACGTCTAGTGCGACAGTGATAATGGTCCTGTAAAGCGAAATTATGTCAACAGGACTCTTGATTATTTACATTACATTCCAGGCCCTTCTGTTTATATAACTCATTTTCCTATTAAACAGCGCTTTACCGATTTCTTGCCGTGGAACATTTGCGGTGTGGATGCATTATCATTCCGGGCGTTACGGAGACGAGATGTAGCCACTAATGTCTCCCCAAGGATAAGAAACACGAGCGATAAGGTGAAAATAATATTGTAGCATATAAGGGCCATATTTCCAGCTAGCAAGCCTGTATATTGCTTATGAGCAAAAATTTTGGCGCAAGTGTACCACTGGTCCTTCACAATGGTACTCTTCTTCCCTTCCTTCCCTACAGCGCACACCAGTCACCACCATCTTAGGCCCACCCCTTGCCACTCTAAATGCGTGTGGAGCATTGGCCCATTATTCCTAGCCAACATTCCATATTCAAAATACGTGTATGCTTCTTAGCTCAGTTAATGCAACAAAGTGGGTCAGTAACTAGAGGCATAATCAGCCAGTAATTTGTGTTACAAACTTTCATAAAATGAGACGCAAAATCAATTTAGTGAAATGTTGTGGACATACACCATTGCAACGCTATGTCGCCTCAAACAACCAAGAGTTAGAAACAAGAAAAACATAATGGAAAAATACAAAATTAGCAGTACTCAACACATACATAAATAAAAAAACTACAGCCACCAAAATTAAGAGAGCACAGACAACAGTTAAAACAAAGACAAAGTAACACAAAAAAAAAAAAACAGTTTTGTGGTGACGGCAAAATGATTTGTCAATATGGACATCTCAAAATATTTTTGCAGTGGTTACAAAATTGTTTGGTACTCATAGCAAAACTTTATTAGGGACAGCAAAAAATTTTAGTGGTCACCACAAAAAATTTGGAAAGGTCCATAATGACAAAATATTTTGTAGTGACCAATAAGTAATTTTATCAGTACACAAACACAAGGCAAGAAGAAAAAGCTGCGAAAGCACATGAACACAGGAGTTTTTCTCAGGCGAGCTTTCCCCGATGTTTCTTGAGCTGACATTCATTACTCTTTTCCACGATAAAAGCAGATACCTTTATAACTATTTGACTTAATTGGATGTGTTAGTAGAGTGGCATATTCCTGTAACGTGTAATGCCTATTTTCCAATACATGTTCGGCCAGTCTTGCTTTTAGAGTAGATTTTTCCTGAGACAACACTGTACAGTAATGGCGTATGTTAACAATGTCTCACTTAATCAATTATCCACATTTTTTTTTATTTATTTATTGCGGCTTTCAGGCGCAGTTAAGGCATATTTGCCTTGTCTTCCACTGAACCCATTACATTTGTTTACTATTTTAGAAACATAACCATACATTATATTAAAAATAAAAATTATTAAAATACATATACACTTAAAACTAATGAGAACAAAACAACACAAGTTATCCCTACATACAATACATAAAATGTCTGAAATAGTGGTGGTGATAACTGAAACTGAAACAGATTAATTGATACGTTACGGCGAGAAGATCAGGGGCTGATGATAAGGAGGTTAAGAACGGGATCACATTCACACAAACATACATTAAAACACACAAGTATACTGTCTTTAACACATTCATACGTACACACAGACACACACGCATAAATGTGCTCACGGAAGCACGTACATATAAACAATTAAATTCAAATTTACGAACTACTAATCCTGCGCATCTAGCTCACTGGGGCGAGTAAGATAGTGCTTATTAATTACTTTCTTAAAGGTACAAAAACATTTTATGTTCCTGTGTTTCAATTTCAAACTGTTCCAACACTTTGATACAGCAGTAGTGAAGGA
>PNEQ01046812.1:0-15097 GCA_003012365.1 Medauroidea extradentata | reverse complement strand
TGAAAAATTATTAGTTATAGTCAGTTCGAGTTTTTTCTTGGTATACGCATTTATATTACAGTTCTGTTAGTATTTGCCGCTAGAACCAAGTCTATTCTTTACATAAAAAAATTCACAAATATCTGCGATTACAAAGTTATTCATAAAATGTAGTTTTAAAGTCCTCAAAACACCGGAATATCTGAACCGCGCCCTTAACGGTTTTTACTATGGGACACTAAGCGCTGATCATATAATTTTATTAGTGGAAAGTCTGCAGCTCAGTCCAGTGCAGGTCGCATTCTGAGTTTCACAAGTACGGAAGTCTGAAAAGGCCGTTTTTAGCTATGTTGAAGGGATTAGAAACAGTATTTTTAATTAGCGTGGCGTCTTAATAACGAGGTTCCGACCTTGCCTGAAGTTTGTTTTCTTTTCGTATTTGAACGAATAACGTACAGTAAAATTACGTGAGATTATGCCAAGCGGGGTGAGAAATTGTGACAACTTAATTTTCTATGTATATTAGTCTACCATATTAAAAAAGTAAGTACTTTGACCATAAGAGCAAATCAATATATTAATTAATCTCATTAATCTCAAACAGAAAGGAAAGGGGACCGAAAGCCAGGAAGATGCCGGATATTAACTGACACACCAGAAAAGACTGCAATAGAAGACCATGCTGTAAGAAAAATAAAAAATTTAAAGAAGAAACCTCGTGGCAAGATAATTGATATTGCAACCAACAGGAAACTAGTAGTGATGAATCAGATGATGATGTCTTCTCCTTTGCATCTTCAGTGGATGACATAGATCTCTGTGTGCAGTCTGACACTGATGAACTTTATGATTTGGAAAATATTGTAGTTGGAGACTTCTGTGTTATTAAACTCAGTGAACACTGTTGGGGCTGATGACGAAGATGAACTCCAGGTTAAATATCTAAAACATCTTAAAGGTTCTGACAAATTTGTTAATGTTGATGACCGCAACGTGTACATGACTCCTAGATGTGACATTATTCTTAAACTTCCACAACCTATTACTGTTGGTGGAACAGCCAGAAGGCAGTCACAAATGTATTTCCCAGTCTGTCTTGAAAAACGTAATGTGCAATAAAAGGTTCCTAATGAATGTGTAGATATTTTTTTTAATATTTTTACAGTTTAAAATTGCATTCTTTGTTTGGTATTTGCAATCATAATGTAAAACATTTTATTTAAATAGTTATTTATGAATATTTAGAACAAGTAGCCTATATACATCTCAAGACCTTATAGTGCATTTGGTTATATCAGTATAAAATAGTGTTCATTTTGCCATTGATTCTTTTATTGCTAATTGCCCTCTGATGTGTATTTTTAATGTTTTCAGCACTGTCCCAAGGAACAAGCATGGACTGTATCTTCGGACATATTGTATGCTACTATTTCATTAATTATTGCAACATATTGAAATGAGCTAGGCAATTTTTAACATGTTTTGTGAGTCCTACTTAAGGATGTAATTGCGTTTTGTCATATAGTATATTAATGAATTTGGCACAGAAACTGGTTCTTTTGCAAAAGTGTAAAAAGTGTTCCAAGATACTAAGGTGCTCCCCTAAATCATATCACATTTATGAATATTTTTAACGATAGCAAATACAGTTCAGTGTTATGTACAACAAATAATAATATTACTAATAATGGTATTAGTAGCAAAAAAAATGTAAAAGAAGGCATGAATGTTAAAGAGGAGAAGGAAGGGGAAAGGTATTTAGTATGAGTGTGTTTCTCCGTGTTCCGGTAGAGGTGGAACCGAATAACTTTTTGTGGAACTGTTGCAATCAGATTAAACCAGTGCTCCGGGACCAGCTCTACAGCAGAGCAAATTGGAAGAGAGCTCATGTGCTGTTTGTACTGGATTTACGAATGTGAACAGCTCCAAAACTCACTCCATATCTAGAACTAAGCTGTTGCTTATAGGATACTTAACTCATCACTAGATCTGAGCCTGCACATTTCTAGCCACTGTTTGTGCCAGAACACTGAAGCCTAAGATTGACAGTAGTACAATAATGACGTATGTTGTGTACTAACTGATGCATGTAGAAGAGGTACAGGAAAAACCTGACTTTCCTCCTGTCGTTGTCTTTCATCCGTATTTCCTATACTCGTATTTGTTACAGGAGTTAAGAGGACGCTCCACCTGGGGGCGGCTGTACTGTATATCCTGTAGGCAAATGATGTGAGGTCCTTGATTCAGGGATTTGTTAGACAGCGAATGGAAACTGTCATTGTTAACTAACCAAAAACACTGTGTAATAAAGATTTTTACACTGAAGAGCAATCATTTTGACTGACAATTCTGTGTTTATCTTTGTCTATGTGGGTTTATAAAGTACTGCATTAAACAACACAATTGTAAGTCAATTTAATTCACAGTTGTTTTCAGACTTTCAATATGGTTGGCATATCCGGGCAGAAACAGTCTACATAAGATGCTTTATGAATGTCACAACATGCCATCTTTTGTATGGCCACTGGTATATGATTCCCAGTGGGGGAGATCACATTTTTCGCATTTGGGAACAGTAGCGGACATTGTAGTTAGTCCGTGGATTTTCTCAGGATGGTCTCGTTTCCCCCACACTTCACATTCCATCACTTCTCAATTTTAGGGCTTCGTTCAGTGTCATCTGTCTGCCCTTGGTGGAAAAAGTATGCCAGTTGAGGAATGTTATGTCCAGGCCTAGAATACACTCTCAGTACACTATTTATTATTTATATTCTTTATACCCCTAACTCCATGGTGGAGACCAGTACTTGGTGGAAAATCGCAATTGTATGATTTTTTATTTCAATTTTTATTTTAGTTCTTTTATAGTCACAGTCACAGATGGTCATACACACATCACAGCACAAACCTGCTTTAGGCACTTCTATAGTCTACATCATGGGAGTCAGATGGTTTGCGGATTAGGAACTTTGGAAGCTGTAGTGTTTTACTATTTTGATGATTGATTTGAATATTCAGTTTCTTCCTTTAAATTTAGAGAGTCTTGTTTATGTTGTGCTTAGAGGTTAAAGATAAGTGAATGTTTCTCAGTTTTTGCAGTAAATTAATTCCAATTTATTTTATACACTTGGTCATGATACAGCTTACAATAAGACTTAATGAAAACATCCCCATGCTGGTGAATTATTCCTTCTGAAGTTCCTCAAGCCATATGAATGAAACAATATTAATAATGTTGTACATAAATAGACCACCAAAGTAGAGTTTTCAATTAGTCACGTGACTGAATTGCTCAAAGGCTCTTAGACATAACCTGGTGAGTGCATGAACCTAGCCATGTTACTAAGCAGATCTACCTTACCTCAGCAGGTTACTTAAGAGGACATGGTACATAATTCAACGCTAAAAGTATTACTCTATAACTGTGGGTTTCTTGAAGCCAATTTGTGAAAAGTAAACAATAGCAATCCTAGACAATAGTTTTAGCCAACAAAATAGTTTCTAGTGTTACGAACTTCTGAGTCACAATCTCTGACGCCAGAACCTCGTGCATTTAACTGCAGCGCAAGAGATCACTCGTAACGAATGAGTAATTCTGGATAAATATTTACACATAAAGTTGGCAAATACCATTATCTAGGAATGTCATTAAGTAATTTATCCATATTGGCTTTGAAAAAAGCGTAGAAACCAATTGATGTTTTCAGCATTTATTTATCTGCCACTCACTCTTAATGTAACTGCCCATTGTGAGTAAAAAAGGATATGCCAATGATAATACCAAGAATGGCAAAACTCAAATAAAACCAATAAATGTTCACTACACTTTATTCACACACGCACTAATAATGAAGACAAGAAAGGTTGTCCTGTTTTTTTCCCACATGGTGATAACTAAGGGAGGGTAATTGCTTGTAAACCCCTAACAGTTATCTGTGCATGATAATTTAATTTAAATATGTACATGTAAAGCATTATACTTGTGAATCTCCAATAAAAATTCAACATCACGTTTTGAGCAAAACTACAAATTCAATGACCTATCTGATTAACACATACATAAATAAATATATGAGACGGGTACCCGAGGGCAGGGTATCGAACCCAGAGTCCAGACTTCTAATTGGGTGCCTATAGGTATCTACATGCCCTTAAGGATGACATGAAATGAAGTCCTACAATGGAAAAGGGACGGAATGAAAAAGGCAGGAGTAACAGGAAGTCCCCAAGAAAATCCACTGGGTTCGAGCCTGGATTGCCTTGGTGCGAGGCAAGAGGTCTGATCTCTCGGCCCCTGCTAATTAACAGTCTCAGGCCAATAAAATAGGAACACGTGCTGCTAGTTTGCCTTAGGTTGCCAACATCACAACCAGACCAAGCCTTAACAGTGATGTGGAAGCAATGTTTCCTACGTTTGTCAGACATGGTGATCAGCTGGCGGTCATCAACAAGAGTGCAAAGTACAAAACTATCAGTAGAAATAATTTATGAAGGTCACATTCGATTTGCTGCTGACAGAAGCTGAATTTACTGACGAGCGTTCTCTTAGATGCTGATGCTACTGGTCAGTAACGTAAATGGTGCCTGGGTTGGAGAGTAACCATTGTGTCACTTCCTGCTGAATCTACTAGCGTCCGGAGGTCAGGCAGTCTCAGCAGCAGCAAGACGACATAAACATGGCAGAAACATAACTACGAATCTAACCGCTAAATTATAATGTTGTCGTCATGTGGTGAACATTTAGATAGTGTAACAACGAATTGGTACTAAATATTATAGTAACTAGAGTTAACTGCAGATGTTTTAAATATGGTTTCTTGTCTTAGTCCTTCATAGTTTTTTTTACTATATGTTTCATATTCTTTTTAAAAAGAGTAATTATAAAAGAAATTTTATTACAAATTTAGTAATGGTTGTTGATTTAGTTAAAGAATTTTTGCAGTAATTATTTTATTACGTTCATATACAGATGCACTTACTTCCACTGTTCCATGAGTTCAGCTACTGAGATCACAGAGTACTGATGGTGTTCCATTTGGACTTTTACTGGCGAGTCATTTCAGCAGCAAATGGAACGTGACCTGAAGCACTTGTTCAAAATGGTAAAATTTGTTTACTGCACTCCAGAAAAATCCAGGGAGTGCTGTAGCCCAATAGCATGAACCATCACTGAATTCATTAGAACATTTTAACAAAATATATGGTGTACAAGTACTTAAAAGGCGGTACTTGTAGACAGAATACACAAACACATAAGAGAACGAACACATTTCTTTGCAGAAGTTTGGTCATGGCATTTCGCTGGCCCAACCAGTGAAACATCCCGACCTCGCTTACGTGGAGAAATGTGTTTGTCCTCTTATGTGTTTGTGTACTCTGTCCACAAGTACGGCCCTGTAAGTACTTGCGCACCATAGCTTTTCCTAAAAATATAATTAATATCCTAACTTATCTTACTAACCATATCAAAAGTAAAAACAATATCATCAAAATCTTACATTTTTGAAACAATGAGTCTTAGAAAGGAAACCATAAAATCTTGACGCTAATGTCATGTACTTTAACTGAGTAAATCTTTACGAGCATAAAAAAATGTAAATCATTATTTTTGTTTCAGATAAGTCTAAAGATGAGATGAGCAGGACAATGGTATCGCAGGTCTCCATAGCTATGGCACCAATGGTGGGGCAGAAGAGTGAAGAGTTACCAGACGTCTTCGACGACAACTTGTAACATGACCTAGCACTCAGTTCCTCGATATACCCAGAGCACAAACATTTTAAAAGACTTTAGTGCATTTGTGACTAATTAGCAAGAAATTGTGTACATACTATAGTGATATTTATTCATTTAAGAGGTTACGACATGTGCACACGTGAACAGCTCATGATGAGAAACTTAAAAGTTCGGTGGGACATGTGGTTTGACGTTCAAAAGGTCTGAAAGAAGTCATATTATTGTGCGTAGATTTAACTATGCATTTGTATATAAAAATATAATTAATTTATTGTTTATATCCAAGTAAAAATATACTTTTTAAATAACTTTTGCTAGTGACTGTACGTAAATGTACGTATTACTTGTAATTTAATAATTTTTACTAGGTTAAACATTAATTTTCTTTGCGACTTTCAGCTGTTGTAACAACCGACAGCTTATGCTGGGAAGTATTGTATTTACGTAAATATTTTTATTTCACACTTTAGTTTTGTGGATAGTATGTCTAGAGCAAGTGACAATACAAGTCTCATTTGAGAGCTTTCCCCACACTTAAGACTAATTATTAATTAGCAACCTTATAATTCTGCATGTATTATTTTTCTTTCAAATTTAATCATGCTCGGATTGCTTAAATTCAGAAAAATATGCTTGAACAGATGGAAATTTCACGCAAACGAGCTGTGGTGGTCATGAAGAAAATGAATGCTTATTTGACTGTCAGTGCTTCACTTATTTCATGGTAAATAAGTCTTGCCAATAAGGCTAGCAAAGAAACTACTACGTCTGCAAAATTGTTGGCAATGTGCATTTTGAAATTTTTATAGCAAGTCAAATTCTTTTGTCCTTTCGTGAATGAACGATGCACAACTGAAAAGACAGCGTGAGAGTAATTAACCATCTAATATTCATGTTCAGAATATCCCAGTTGCCGATTAACAACGGCATATTTTAAAGTAAATTGTTACTACAAAACAATGGCAAACACTTAATTTTTCTGAATTTGAAGGGTACAAGTTCAATTCAGTGACACCAGAAAATTGGTTTTAAGAGAGTAGTGCTTTTACAAGTTATGGTCGCTCCCCCAGCCCACTTTTTCATATATAATTTAACATATGGTAATTACCTATCCTTATTTTACCAGGACGCTGGGGTAAACAGTGCCGTTATGAGGATTCATTCTTCTCAGCTTCTTAAATTTACAGCTTCTCTTTGTAAATCAGAGCCTAGAACATTTTTCACAATGACAGGGCATAGTTTAGGTCATTTACTTTCTATAATCAATTCAGTGTGGTTAATGTTAAGTTAGTGACCACTGTAGTTGTTCACATAAGTAAATAACTTTTATCTTGTCAGCTGTTTTCTAATGCAAAATAGATATTGAGGTTGCAACAATTACAGAAAATCTGTTAAGTTATTATCTATGCTCTGCCAGAATAAAATGTTGATACATGTACTGAAACAGAAGTTATCTAGAAAAATAAAACCAACATATCTAACACTGTAGGACTAAAGAAAAAATTGGGAAAGTGGAATTTGTGCTGCCTGAAAGTTGTTTAGAGAGTATTTTTAGTATAATTTGTAGTAATTACTTCCTGTGCAAGAATAAAGTATTACGTAAGATAAAGATCTATAGCTAGAGTAAAGTTGTTAAATTCATTTATGTTAGGGTAAAAATTGTACCCACTCTCTCAGACTGAAACTGTTATTGTTTTATAGTGTTTGTTAATTAGAAAAATTAGTAATAAAACTCTCTTATTGAGTAAATTGTCTGCATTTTTCACCTCATTGCCAAATCAATACCATCAAGTGAAAACCCCGAAAATCAAAATCAGTGCATGAGAATTCGAATTCTTTTAGAATTTTTAACCACCTCTAAGAGATTAAGTAATTTTTTTTTGTTAGAATGAAACAAAAAGATAAAAAAAAAAAAAAAAATGGGGTTTCGAGGTTTTCACAAGGGTATAAATATTTGTAATTTATACATACTTTAAGATGAAGTTCCAGTGTTTCAGATGCATGTATGCAATCCACATTGACCCTATGTAAATCAAGGCTAATCTTACTATACGTCATTCGAGATAAAGTGAGCACTAAAGATTTAACCGTTGAAAAATCACTAGCCGTTACTGCACATACACCATCAACAAGAGTTACTTTACTGCTTGTATGGTTAGTAGCGAGTCATCCCTTGTAGTCCCGTGTATTATCCTATTTGAATACAACATTAGTGTAAGAACATCAGATGAAATCAACCACTCTGTATTTGATATACTTCAAAACATGTATTTATGATCTTATTGACATATGATTTCTACTTACAGTATAGTTAGATTCAATTGGCGCCAGAAGAATGTGACGCTATCGCCGGCCTCAGGTCATCTTACATGTTAGCGCATGCTCCACGCTTCAGCCAGTTCAAAATTCCACAGGCAGGTGGCATCAGAGTTAGGTTTTCACCGTTTTTTTTTTCGCAGCTTCGCCAAGTTGCATCATTTGCGTGTGTTTGTTTGTTGTACCTATATACACATTCAAAAGTATTGTTTTTACATTTGCCAGCCTAGAAACAACATACATTTTATTTCACATATTACGAAAATATATTATTTATTGTTTCTGTTACGTGCGTCGTCGTTCGTGGCAGTAGAACTGAACGAAACTTGAATTCTTGAATTGTTTTTAGTGGCGGTTTTGAGTTATAAATTCAAATTAACTATTCCAGCATTTCCGATATTTGTAACAGCGTGTTGTATCAATTAGTCGATGGACAGAAACCAGTATTATAAGACGTTAACTGGCAGGCATTTATGAATACGATTACTTTTCATTATATCTTACATTCAGCCCCCGTGCATTTAATGAGTACATATTGTAGATTTAATTTATCTGAGCATTTTAATGTAGCAATAAACATTGCACAACCCTATGTAAATGAAAGCACGAGGCAATACAGTATTTATGTTCACAATCGGCGGAAAGTTATAAACTGGCAGAAAATACAAATTAATCAGGACTTTTTTGAGTGCTCACTTTATTCAGAATCACGTGTATAGTTATCGCAACAAGAGTAGTACACATATCATTATCTTCACATTTTATAAAAGACACAACGGTTATTTTCGCTGTGTTCTTCAAAATCAGGTATAACAAACAAGTACTACACAATCAACGTGATAAAAACCAGTTGCTGCACATGCAATCTTTTATAACAACCACCTCTCTGTAACAACCATTTCCTTAAGATCTATGAAGGTTTAATAGTCTAAGGAACCGTGAGGGGTCTTTATAGAGAGGTTTTACTGTACAACCAGGTTATTTTGATGAGCAGACTGTAGACACAAACTACTGGTAGTCGGGCATGCTGTAAATGTATGCAGTACCACAAATTGACCACCTTCAGTTAAAGATAATTCTGCAACAAGCAGGTGCCTCACCTCACTGGGGTCATCCAGCATTTTCTTACCTTGACAGCACATTTCCAGGAAGATTGCTCGACAGATATGATCCCATTCCTTGGCTTCCACATTCACCAAACACAACACTACCTGATTTATCTGGTGAGGTTATATCGTAAGCAATGTGTACCAAACACCAGTTGATGGACTTGATCTGAAGATCCGCATCAGAAATGAAATATCTATTTCAATAGAAATGTTCCACAGAACACTTCAAGAGCTAGAACATTGCATGGACATGCTACAAAAGTTCACAACATATTCTACTGTCAGTAAAACACTTTCATAGGTATACCTATTTTAATGTGCCAAAAATTACATGTGCCTAGCTCAGATCCCTTACCATAATTTTGCAAAACTCTTAACAGACTTTAGATTATATTACAGTATGCATGACTTTGTATACTGTAGTTTGAAAGTAAGATTTAAAAAAAATATGAACAGTAACTAACACACAGTTTCACCTTCCTAGGAATTATGTACTGCAATAAAAAAACTAAGATTAAATACTTGTGCGGTGCCGCAATCTTTTTGCTCTTACTTAACACCCAAGGAAACAAACAAGGTCAATATAATTCCGCCACGAAAGTCAGCAATTGTTTTCTGTCGGAACTATGTTGATGGCTGGCTACACAGTAATATGATTACAATAAACCTAACTCATATCACTCATGTATTAAATTACTTAAATTTGTACATATGTTTCTATTTGCTGGCAAATCCTCATCTGCATTTATAACACGAAGCACTTTATTTATATATAGTACAGTGATCTCTCAGTTTAAGGTCTTCCTGTTTAACAGTTCTTTCACTTTAACTGAATTTTTTGGTCCCATCTAAAGTCCCAACATACTTTTATCATTCAGTTTAAAAACTCCAATTTAAGTGCTTTTTTTTAGTCCCTTGAGAGTCGTTAAACAGAGAGATTATTGCAGTATCTTCGTTACGCACACTCAAAGTACTAACAGCGCACACACATCATCTTAGCTGTAATAGCAGCTAATTCCTTCATAAGCAACATCTGATGCTGTTGACAACGATATTCAAAAACGCTCAGGATGATTAATCTAACCACTCTTTCACAGTTTTCTCCGAGCATGTTTTATAACAACAATGAACTATTCTTGACAGCGACATGCCAAACAAGACACATTCAATAACCGTGAGAACAGAATGTTCACTGTTTATGGCAAATGCAAGGGTTATAGATAACGACCAACTTAATTCTTTAAAAAGGCATCAATAAGAAATATACATGCAATGATTAACACTTATAAATAGGAACTACTTTCAGATATGTACTGACAGTGCTCGTAGGACAAAAAATCACAAACAATTAACCCACACATATTTGTTTACCTGAGCTCTAACGTAAGAGAAAAGGGAATATAGCTACAATGTAAGCTGTTGATACAAACTTTAATCCAACCAGCTTTATTGGAACCTAACAAATACAGCACTTCACTGACTTCCCTCATATTCATTATGTAAAACACAGATTAAAAAAGTCTTACATTCCTACACATTCAGAAAATTTGTAAAATCACGTATCGTGCGACAAAGGCAGGCATCAAGGATTACAAGATTTGTTAAACAATAGGGTGCCTCCAGGCAATGGAATAATGCATATTTGGCAACATTCAAACATACATGAAACATTTTTCAAGGCTAATGCACATTATTTATTTTAATATCAAGCCACTACACAGTTTATAATCTAAATAGTATATGTACTTTGATTTGAAATAATTATATCCCAGATACATTATAATGCATTGCACATTCTCTTATCATGGAATGTCCACTGCAATAGCAATTGCATACTTATCCCGTAAACATGACTACGTTAGGGCCTACTGGTATACTTAAATGAAGTTGTTCCACTTTTGTGTACATTTACACAATGCACAAATATTATGACAATAACTTGCAAAATCAATAAACAGTTTTTTCATAACATACTGCAATTAACTTGCAGCGAAGCCTACCATAAGCAAACACACTTTAAAAGAAGGACATTTAAAACTGTATATGTATACTGACATTTTTTGTGGCCTTTCAACTGATGGCCAACTTGTTTCCACAAGCAACAACACACTATACTAATTGAACTATCCGCTATAGTTGTTTGTTTATGTATGTACAGTTGCAGAAATACAGACCACTAAACAGCTAAGCTACAAACAGCCTCTTTGCCACGTTGTTTAAAAACCACTGATGAATTTACTCTACTGTAATATTATTCCCTGGAAAAATACTGGCGTGTTTCAGACAAAAGGCTGATAGTAAAATGGGCCAAAGCAGATATTTATAACAACACAATGTTAAGAAAATTTCAAGTGTAATGTAATTAATTCCTTGTTCTTTCAAGGTTAGAAGACATCTTGATATTTTAAAAATTCAAATAAGTAGGGGTGTGCGAAGCTTCGAAATTTCGAAGTCGAATTGAACATTAAGCTGCCGAATACTTGCTTCGAGGGTAGTTCAAAGTTTCGAAGAACCACTTATGTGCTCTCAAAACAAAAGAACCACTCTTGTGCTTACGAAAAAAATGAACCACTTTCGTGCTCCCGAGACAAATATCCGCTTGTAATGTTACCTAAAAAAACTGTTACTACAAATTCAGACGTGATATATAGGGTACATAAGGGCTTACAATATGTGGGTAAATATGTATAATAATTGTAATGTGAGGTAATCTACTATTGCAGAGGTGCCAACCACTACGGATTTTCCGTAGTTTATACAAATTACGATGGTTTCCTACGGAAGTACGGATTCTGTTCATAAATTACGGATTTATCAGTTTCTGCCTGACTATAAACAGGCATGTTCCATTGTGTATGTGTGTATTTCGATTCGTAGCTGTGTGGATCGTATGACGCGCTATTGCATTTTCTACGCTCCGGCACACAAACATTGTTTTGTTTCTCACGTTTGCAGAAACCATATTTTGGTGATGGTAGCGTATTTACAAACTAGTGTGTTTACACTTTGCGCAGAACACGTCGGAAGGTGCTCGTATGTATCTCATACAATCGATTGTTCATATTACTTCGGGCAATACCACAGACTTTAGATTTATCGATTAATTGTTAATGTTGACTCGTGCAGTCGAATCAAGTCATGCGCTGATCGGCCATATTGGAAACTTATCCACATTGTCGTAGTTTAACAAAAGTAGGTGGATGTGAATGTTTAAACTCAGTATGAGTTTGAAACAGAAGATTGTTGAGAAATATAGTTCAAAATAATCACAGTTGTGGACATGTTGAAGTGCTTCAAATGTATCTCAACACGTGTTTTATAAATCGTGCAATTCTGACTTCAGTGTAAACACAGTGGCATACATATTTATGATAAAAACACGTCATGCATTTTCGAAGTTAGAAATTTTGAGGGAAAAAATATATTATAAATAATTGAGGCGGTAGCTGCAATAACAACCCATAGGCTCTTTTTCGGGAGAATGTTTTAATCGATTCTCCATGGTTTGTTCCATGTGACTACATATTTTCATGGAGAAATGTTAAGTCGTTATGTAGGTATTAAGTTTTGTTTACGAGAATAATGTATTGCCCTATGGGCCCTTTTTAAGGAGAACTTACTAAATTAATGTATACAAATTTTCATAGAGAAATGTTCATATTTTAAGTTTAGAATGAAGTTTAACACATGTTTATTCTTTGTCTATGAACTTAGCAGTCATTGTTTACATGCAAAGTGGTTGTAAATGTAGTCAGTATCTTTTATTGAGAGTTTGAACATGAATGAAACAGTACTGCATAGTAGGAGCAAAGTGTTACAAACACAAGTGACAAAAGGGGCAAAATATAAACCAGTGGACACATTAAACTGGAACTCGGGAGAAGGTTATGTATCTCACTCAGGTAAACGAGTTGCAAGTAAAATGTTTAGAGAAGTAACAAAGTGCTGCAATAAAATGTGTTTTCAGTCATTTACATTGGCAGAACAAAGAGAAGTCTACGATTCATTTTGGAATGGTCAATCGAAAGAATCGCAAGATATATACTTAGGTGGGCTTATAAGTATAAGTACAGAAGCAAGAAGACACCGTAGAACTGTACAACCAAAAGTAAAGAGAGAAAATCATTGGCAGTATACCATTAAATAATTTGGTTGTAACAGATCAGTTTGCCGTTCTTTCCTTCTCGGTGTAGTACAGGTGTCTGCCAAGAGGATTAGAATCATACAAAAGAAAATAGCAACAGGAGAAACATTTGAAGAAAGGAGAGGAAAGCACTGCAATCGTCCCAATAAGCTTGGAACTCCGGTTTGGGAACTAGCTGTGGCTCATTTGAAAAGTATGTATCCCTCACAGTGGCAGTCATTACGGCCAGTGTAAAAGCAACAGACTTTATTTTGATAACCCAGATTTAACAGTCAAAGGACAGTATGAAGCATTTAAAATATATTTTGAAGAGCATCAGAAGGGGAAAAAACTAACCATGGCCTACAAGACATACTTCAAATTTTTCCGCCAAACCAATTTCGCTTTCAAAAAACCAAAAACGGATGTGTGCGACTACTGCACCGAACGTAGCATAAAGCTTCAAATGAATCCCAATGATGAATGTCGTCTTATGTACACACTTCACAAAAAAAATGCTGAGAAATATTTCTCAATGAAAAATTATTATATTAAGAGATCAAAAAGCTGTGATGAGGTACTTGTCTTAGAGTTCAACTACAGCCAAAATCTGCCTCTACCAAAGTTAAATATAACGAAGCAGTTTTACAAGCGACTGCTGTGGCTATTTGTTTTCAATGTGCATTGTCACAATGATGACACGTCATTTTTCTATACGTTTGTGGAATCGCAGGCGAAGAAGGGCCCCAATACTGTGGCATCGTTTTTATGTCATTGTCTTTCAAATAAGTTACAAGAAAATCCTAAAGTGAAGCATCTTATTCTTCTATCAGATGCCCCAGGGGGACAAAATAAAAACTCTACAATGTTAAAATTTTGTTCCTGGCTAGCCAAAAGGTACTGTATAGATATTGTGCACATGTTTCCGGTAAGAGGACATTCCTTTGGACAATGTGATAGAAACTTTGGACTAATGAAGTCAAGGTTGAGAAAGATGGACAGAATCGAAACCCCTGAACCTTACCTTGAAAACATTGTGTTGTGTCGAAGCTCGCCATCTCCCTTTCATCTGCTTCATGATCCAACCCTTATCTATGGTTGGGATGTATCATTACGACCATACTTTCAAAACAATCCTTCTGCCCAAGGTACACCATTCAGGATACAGCAATATGTTATTCTCAAGTACACACCAAGTGGAAATCTGTTATGCTCCAAGACTTACACTGAAGTGTTTTAACCATTCAGGTATACGAAAACCTATGTCAAAGAGCTCAGATTTGTACCTGTTCCATGTGCTGGCTTAAAGAAAGCAAAAGTGAAGGATCTGAGAGACTTATTTCCTTACCTCACAGAAGTAAGTAGGAATTTCTATGATGCCCTTTTTGAAGACAACTGTAAAACATCCGCAGAAAGTGAAGACGAGGATGACTAACCAAAATGCCTGTAATCATTGTAGGCCCTTAATGTACAAAAGAAATATTTGTGTCGTGCCATGCTAGTTGTACACATTCTGCGTGTTTTATGACCCATATTTTTTTTAAGGTTTCCTTCGTACAGTAGCTGTAAGAGTAAAAAAATGTTTGGCGTTACATTTTCTCAATCACGAAACTGTATGTAATGTATGACAGTATAGTGTAATGCTGCTATTTCTTTTCAACAGTGACTGGAAGGAGTCTGAACATAATATCTTGCTGTATAGCCTCTTTGTAAACCATGTACTAACTGTATGTATTGCTTGGGGTAAACTATTACTGTATGTTGCCACTATTTTCATTTTTGAACAGCCGTTGAAATGAGGTTGGAAAATAATGTCATGTGCAGCAATACTTTA
>PNEQ01046811.1:0-15097 GCA_003012365.1 Medauroidea extradentata | reverse complement strand
ACCCAAAACTTCCCACTGATCTGGACTACGATCATGATCCTGGATGACGACCTCTTCCTCATTCCTGACATCCTCCGGGATGAGAAACCCTGCTTTCCTGTAACAGTTACTGATGGTACTGCGGTCAACTTGATGCCAAGCCCATGCAATATAGTGCAGTGCAGTCAAAACACTGATTCTCATGGTGCTTGGATCTTGTCCTGGTGAGTGCCTTCTGCACAAGCTTCCTCCTGTACTTGGCTTTAAAGCTGTGGATAATGCTTAAGTCAAGTGGTTGTAGTTCACTTGTGCAGTTTGGTGGGAACAAGCAAACTGTGATGTTCCTTAGTGCAACTGTATTGATGTGAGCAGCGCAGTTGTCTATGAAGAGTATAATCTTAGGATTTTGTGCCCCCATTTTCGCATCGAGAGCTTTCAACTGCAAAGTAAACAAGTCTCTGGTCATCCATACCTTCTTATTGGCATGATATTTTGTCGGCAAAGTTTTTACACCTTTAAAACACCTAGGCTTCAAGGTTTTACCTACGACAATAGGTGGCAACTTCTCACTGCCATCACAGTTCGTGAACAACAAAACAGTTAGTCGCTGCTTACTGTGTTTGCCACCATGGCAGTTTTCTCCACGCAAACTTAGAGTTTTATTTGGCAATAAATTGAAAAAAAAGGCCTGTTTCGTCCGCATTAAAAATATTGCGGTGTTCGTAATTTCGCACAAGTAATGGTAATTTTTCTTTCCAATGTTCGACTGTATCAGGGTCCACACTCCTGCTTTCACCACACATAGTGTTGTAAATAATGTTATGTCGTTTTTTGAATCGGTCGATCCAACCATTTGAAGCAGTGAAGTTTTCAATATCAAGGCGGGATGCGATAAGAGCTTTTTCCCGCAGTAGCTTACCGTCAACTGGAAGACCTGCCGCACGTGTGTTTACAAACCACTCCTTAACCATATTCTCAAGCACATTGTATGGTGATGATTTGATGGCCATGATTTTTTTCGCCATCGGCCCAGTTTTCTGTGCGACGTTTTCGATAGACGCTCTCATCTTAGCGATGGTGTTTATTGTTGAAACTGACATCCCGAGTTTCTCTGCTAACGACACACATGTGCCGACATGCGCATCCAACTGTTTCAAAATTTCCATCTTTTGCTCTATTGTAAGCGGTTTCCGTTTTCTGCCTCTAGATTCCATAGTCACACTTGTATTTTACTAAATAAATTTACTAAACAAAACAGTTCTCAATCACACACAAACTGTTACAATAATACGCCGGTACAGCCTTCACGATCACGAATAACTCAACGACGTACTTTTTTCAGAGATTACTGTACATACGTAAACAAAGATGAGTCCCCCCTTTGGTGTTAGAACATTGGCGTATGAAGTGCACGCTTTTACTCTTTTGTGCACGTTTCTACACTTTTGTGATGTCTCTGCCAAGCGGCAGCGTCTCTGGTCATAGATAAAGCGCACCAACCATAGATGTTCGTCAAAGTGCACAGTCTTCGATTGTGTAACACAATCTATGGTCCGTAGTTTGTCTCGCTATATTGTGATTTTAAATGTAAACAATGGTTGAAGATACATTTTCCGATTAAAAAAAACAATAAAATGTAAGTTGCTTGATTTTATCCTACAAAATTGGCCTAAAACGTATTTTTTTTCACCTGTTGCGGCTGCGAAAAAAGTGTAAGATACGGGAAATTATTTATATGATTAGTGTATGTTGCGGGAATATAATCCATTGAAAATATAGTATTTTTAACGGGACCTATGAAATATGGTGTATGATACGGGAAAGCGTAAGACACGGGAACGTATCATCGGGGTTCTACTGTACTATTTTCTTCACCGTCAGTTTAAAACTTCTTGTCAAATTGGTTTGTAGAAGACATTTCAAATGTTTGTAATAAGATAAAATATTGTAACGGGGCTGCTTCTCCTCCGTTGTTGTTGTATAGTAGTTTGGCAGAAAGAAAAATGGCAAAACACAGCGAGCTGATGTAGAGGCGGTACCTATTATATTGATGCCCGGATAGCAGTGAGGTTAGTCCGAAACGGATTTTAAAAAAAAATAATAAGAATATTTATATCGGCATTTTTTTTATTTAACCTTTCTTTTGATGCACTTGAACGGACAATGGCAATTCATAAAGCGAGTGCTCGCCCAGAGTTAGTTGAGGTGACTTTTCTATCTACGTATTAGGCATTATCGCCTGCCCTCTGTGTTAGTAGTAGTACTTGGCCCGGCACTTTGTCTACCTTAATCACCGGCTATATGGTTATGAATATCTACTGGTTGTTTACTACTAAATTAAAAGGCAGCATGCCAACAAAGAAAGAAAATAAAGCTAAGTTCGACTAACGAATACGCACTCTAGGCTTCACAACCCCTCTGCCCCGTCTAACACGTCCTCCTCCTGCCGCCATGACGCTCCAACTAAACACTCAGCCGGCCATCTCCCGGCTACCGTCCCCTAGCTCCGATGGATCACAACTAACTGATGGCAAACACAGACAAGAAAACTTAGCCGGCCATCTCCCGGCGATCGGTCACGAGCTCTGATGAAACACAACTACTGACTGATTAACAAACTCAGACAAAACTTAGCCGGCCATCTCCCGGCGACCGGTCACGAGCTCCGATGAAACACAACTAACTTTCCTGGGCGGACACCCGGACTTACTCGGCCGAGCGGCGGAGGGATACATCAGGATCCAACTTGCCTAAAAAGCTGGTTAATTGACGTTTATAACCTAAAAATTGTATGTAACATAGATACTAATAAATTTACAATGCATTTTATTTCATAATACCAGCTAAATATTCATTAGTTTATTAGTTGGGGATGTGCAGCGTCATCAATCTGTCGCGGATCAACACCTTCACGGAGTTTTGCGCCCGACACTACCACCCACCCACGTCGATCGAGAAACGCCCGGCAGAGCTCGTCGCATTCCAGCACGTCCATGTACGTGCCTCCAAGCGAGTGAACTCTGACCTGCCTGCCAGATAAATCTATCCAAAGCACAGGCTAGCTCAGAGCTTATTTGAAATTGTAAAAGCTAGCACTTCTCTGTACGTGCTTCCAAGCAAGAGAACTACGCCTAGCCTGCCACATAAATCCCATTCCAGGAGAAGCAAGCTAAGAAGCTACTTGAAATTTAAAAAATCCAAACAAGGCAAAATATCAGAAATGTTTACTTAGAAAAGTTGCTTGAAATTAAATTAGCTTTAAAATGAGTCCAAACACGGCATAAATCCGATAAAATTGACATGTAAAATTAAATACTTTTCTCTTGCTTTAAAGTTAAATTTAAAATTAAAAAGAAAATTTTAATGTAAATTTCTCTACTAGCATCCCCAATTAATATGTTGGATACCACCGTATACATCCTTATACCTGGTTAAGTTGGCCTACTTAATTTGTTATAAACAACAAAGAAGGAAAAAAAAAATTAATTAAGACAAAAAAAATTGAAATTACTGTATGATAAGAGGCCAAGTAAGTGCTACGTGCCAGTGCACGCCACAATATCTCCATTTCTCTGAACTGTATTTACGGTAAATACCTTACTTGTGCACTACCCACTTATAATATGAGTATAATGAAGCCGGTCATCTCGGTCTTGGACAATGCCAACTGGGCCGGGCGTCTGGTTTTAGTGGCTTGTGGGTATATGCGGGGAGTGGGGTTCAGGAAGACCTTTGCAAACAATAAAATTTTTTCACTGTTTCCATACACACAATGCCAGTGCAGAAATTGCTGTGACTGACGATTTTCTCTCTCTCTCTTTCTCCCCTCCCCCCCCCCAACTTCAGTTGTAAGTATAATAATGTTTTGAAGAATGGTTAATGTGTTGTCATTTCTGAACTCGAGGCACAGTAAAACTGAATACCCTAGACCCCAGATTTTATGAACCCTGTATTTAACAAAGGTTGTGATTTTACAAATAGGAATTCTCAAAAAATAATAAAATTCGATGACAAAAAAATTGTAAGGTATTATATTGACTATGATTTAAGAATATATTATCTAATTCACAGTGTTAAAATATGAGTTATAGTTTCACTTATTACATGGCAGGTCTGGTGCCACAGCCACCCGTACCAAGACATCCAGTCTACGCCCTCCACCTCTACAACATATTAGGCTCTAAATGGAGACCGTACTACAGACGTATCATTCCGGCGCTTGCACATATGCTCATTTAACTATAGTATGGCCTTCTGGATAATTTCTCCAAGTCTTATGTCTCTCTTACTTGGTGCCGACTGTACATGAACGCTCATAAATAATAGCGTGAAATTACTTTTACTGTACTGGGTTGACACTGCACGTACTTATAAAAATTCGCTTGACACATAATTTGCTTGAACAGTTGTCTCCACCGTATGTATGTAAACTTTGGAAATATATTAAACGTTTTTGTATTGCGTGATCCCAGAACTCGTAATTTATTTTCACGCCATCGCTGTGAAAGTGATTCCTTGCAACTGCTTATAAGTTTAAGTGTCTACTATTTTCGGTAAGAACATCACAAAGTGGCGTTTTTGGCTGGTTGAACGTTGGTATGTGCTACGGTTCCGTTATCTATCTATTCACCATCTTGTAAACTTTGTTGCAGTACAGATCTCCCAGGTCGTTGCAAAATGCGAACAAATCACAAGCGAGTCGGTAGACAAGTTCCGCAGAGTTTGGGTTGTTGACATAGAAATAGTCAGCAGCAGCTGGAATCCCTCCGCTACTACGTAACACGACCATTTCCCATTGCTCAGTCTCGAAATTATGACCTTTTCTCCAAAACAGGTGACTTAGAAAGGCTTGAAACGGAAAAACTTGAAAAGAATGGTCTGAATTTAAGTTTTATTGAACGTCGCATTTTGTGAATGTACATTTTCTTACACCACACAACTGCTTGCTTTCAGTAACCGCTCTTACGAGGAAACGTCTCCTTAACAAAAACTGAAGCTGGTTACTACATAGAATTTAAGAAAGTCCGAGAAACCACATCGGTACAATCATTACATTAAATTGTTTGGGGGGTTAAAAACCGCCCGCACCCTACGGCCACGTACGCGAGAAAGAAAAATTTAGTTGGATAGAATTTTTTATCCGAAAGCAATTTAACACATTATTAAAAATAGAGAGTTCCGGCCATGGGTGCCTCTCGCACACGTTACATTTTCACGCTTACTCACATTTCTATAGTATTTTGGGCCGCAGCCCCGCGGACGTCCGTCTTCTTCGGAGTCGCGACTTTTTCTCTTACGCGAAGATGGAGGCAGGCTTGCAGGAAAAAGTATCAAGGTCACTGTGCACTTCGCCGCGATTGGCTGGCTCCGAGCACGTGACACCGGTACTTCCCCTGTCTGTGTGCTACACCCAACACGAATAACAAAAAACGGGCCACCAAACATTACCATATATGGGCACAAAAACTGAAAACTCTAGGGCAAGCACGCGTCACCTACTATAGCCAAATATGGTCATAAAAACTGGCACGGAGCATAACAAGGACAAAGCTGTGCCTCCTCCACCTGGCCCTCTGGCCATAGCTATTATCATTATACCCTAACTTGAAATTAAATAATTATACAATAAAATACCACAAACTTTTCTCCATAAGAACAGTTACCTCCAGCTGTTATTGTTAAATAAAAATACAAAAAATGTAATTTAAAGCAAAAGAAAATAATATATAAGTGGAACCCTGCAATGTTACAACTTTAGTACAGTTACTTTATCTGTCTGCCCTGAATGCTACTTCTACCAACGCTTGCATCATTTTTTTTCTAATTAGTACCAAACAATGAGGAATTGGTTCCACGTTACAGTTATCGAAACTATGTATAACGGTACAATAAATAAATACATACGCTTTTTCCTTCTTACTCTGGTGAATAATTTACATGGTCATTGTGCTGGTTAGTAATGCATGCCTAATAGATGTGCACCAGTGTGGTAAAATTTGTTTTGGTGACAATGATAGGTTGTAGCTTCCAATTTCATGTATATATTTTTTTCTTAAGGCCTGTGTCTATCGGTGTAAATTATTATTTTATTATTTCAGTATCTCATTTGGTTTTCTACGTAAAAAAATTAAAAATTGAAATTTTGCGAGAAAGCACTTGGGCGCTTTTCCATCTTATTCATTTTCTGCATAGCAAAAAATTAAAAACCGACTTTGTAATTGCGCGAGAAAGTACTTATTGTTTTTTTTTCTTTTCTTATTCATTTTCTTTGCCAAGAGTAGGTCATATCTACAGTTCAAAAGTATGCTTTTAAACAGAAGACATCTGCCTATTGATATAAATTTATATTTCAACTATCACTTGCTTAATTTTTCCGTTGAACGCTACGGAAGTCTGGCTATTTGCTTGTGAGTAGACGCTTGGAAGCTTGGAGTTCTCTTTGTTTGGGGACAAGTGTTATTTTGAAAGTAAGACATCTTCCTATTGATATAAATCTATATTTCAACTATCACTTGTCTTTTTTTTCTGTTAAACGATACGGAAGTCGGGCTTTTTGCATGCAAGAAGACTAGGGAGCTAGGTTTTCTCATTTTTTGTGGGACAAGGGTTGGTCCTATATGCCGTTCACTGTGTGCTTTTGAGCAAAAGACGTCTGGCTACTGTTATCTATTTATGTATCTATTATTACATTAATTAATTTCCAACAATGCTACGAAAATCGGGGCCCAACTAGAGGCACTGTGCAGAAATAAATGAGTTTTAAAATTTGATGTATTGTTGAAGGGATGGGGGAGGGCAAAATAAGCTGCTATTAATTTTACGAAGGTACCTATTTTATAAATGTGTTGAGAGGAACCGTGAGTATTTGTAAAATTGGGGGTCTAGTGTAATATTGCTACACCAAGTGCAGAGAGGGGGGAAAAAACTCTGCGTGTTGTACACAGTTACATAGGCAAGTGGGAAGTGAGTTCTGTACATCATACTTGTTCTTTAATAAATTTTTAAAGCAATAATTCAATCATGTGTTAAGTTTTTAATTTATTTATTTTGTTTGTCAAATTTTATCTCGCACTGCCAAAATTTCAGTTAAATAAAATAAAAAATGTCTATAAATTAAAATTGCAAAGTTATAATTTAATTTAAATATAGATTTTTGTAATGTCACATTAAATTAATATAAATTACTAAAATTTGAAACATGTTGTTAAGTATAGTTACAGTATTTAATTGTAAGTTATAATTTAATAGTTGTAATTAGTAATGAGTGCAAAGTATACACATAGATAACTAAATTCTCTTGCAGAAATTGAAGTACACATTTTATTTTAGCAAAATATTTGCAATGCACTTTATTACTATTTTAAAGATCCAAGGCAGTCATTGTATCCACAAGCAGTAAAGTAACTTTAAAGAACAAAGTTTCTGGTTTAAATACTCTGTAGCACATGAACATGAAAACCTTTATACAGTACGTAGACATAGGCCACATTCTTTTAACATATGATTAGATGCAGATTTTAATAAAAAAAACTGTTACGAAATGTCACGTTAAGCAATATTGAATTATTACAAAACTGTGTTTTGTTAGTGTAGTTTTGCACGGCTTTAACAAGTACGTTTTTGACCCTATTTTATTATGTGTATTTCAGTGTAAAAGAGACATGAATGTTCCCATAACAAAATATCATACTATATCACAGGTAAAGTTATTCAAGCTGGTGTAAAGTATACCCAGTTTATAGTAAAATAAAATAGTGTATTCAGTGAACCCTGTTACGAAGTCCTCTCATAAGAATTTTCTGCTGTAGAAGTTCCCAATAAAATATTCCTGTTTAGTAAGGACAGAATTCTTCTGCCATAGTTATTTACATTTGTCTAACATGAACCTTGTAAGATATGTTGCTGGATAGAGTAATGACATTAAATTTTTTAGTCCGTACAGAGTTTAACGTATTTTGAAGTTTTTGCTATGGAAGAGGTATGAAGAATAGGTGCATCATGGACATGAATGTTTGCGTGTTGTAGGTAGTGGCACAGGAGTTGGAGAGCCACTGGGCAGACATCATGACTCTGCGGCAGCAACTGCATAATCTGCCCACCAGTCTGAGGGTTACAATGTCTCCTGTGCAAGTGGAGCGAGATATCTCGCGTGTGCAGGACCAGCATGCTGCCTTGGAGGATCGTTGTCGCCACCTGCTGGCATTACTCAAGGAGCGCTTAGCCCTGTGGCGCAGGTTCCACCGTCAGCTCGAGGAGCTGCAACAGTCAGTGCAGGAGGCAGACTACATGATGGAGCTGCTCACCGTGCAGGGTTCTGTTGACTATGACCGTCTCGTCAAGGCAACAGAGCGCCTCGAGGTGAGTACAAATTCATTCACTCAATTCCGGGATCCTTTCTCCCTATTTTTTTTGTATCACATAGAATAACCATTAATATCTGATTACATCCTAAATATGTGAGAGCAGTGTTGATCATATATGTATTGTATTTGCTCATATTACCCATACAACTGTTTTTCCAAAATTTGGGTGCCCTAAATGGGGGTGTACTGCTTAATGGATTATTTGAGTGAGTTTCAAGTCCATGCTCTACGCAGGGAGGATGCTGGCATGTGTGGAACACCTAGCAATTATGAGGGTGACTTTTCTCCCGCGTGTGCGTGCACTCACACAGACATGCAGGCAAAGGAATGCTGATTTCCAGTCGGTTAAGCACGATCGATAACCTAGACACATGGGCAGCCAGTATTGTTCTTGCATATTACAGTGTACAGATACCATAGTGTCTAGGTATGTAGTGATATTTTGATTGCTCTTCAAAATGTTTAAACAATTGCATTAGTTTATGTGTATGAAAAACTGACAGTTATTAGAGAAGCAGAAGAGGTTAGTAACAGCGCGGCAGGCCGTAAGTTCGGAATCACCAAGTCACGTATCAGAGATTGGGGGAGAATAAAAAACCAAGTTGCAGAAAAGCAATTGTCAACAGGAAAGCCTTTAGAGGGATAAAACCCTATTTCCTGCAGGTAGAAGAAAGGTTGGTTGCGTACGTAACTGAATTATGCCAAGCAAGGACTGGATTTATCTTTTATGCCTAGCTGTGTGACGGAAAGCAACTGTTTGCCAGCGACTGTGCAAGGCCTACAAACAATGACAGTTTACTACAGTGTCAATTGTATGCCATTTGCTTGTAGGAGCAACACTTATACCTGCTGGGGAAAATGGGGAATGCCAGTCAGGTCCCCAATTATTTCGAAACATCATCTGATGCTACAGTTGAGGCAGGTAGTGCAAAATCTGTGCATGTGGAAACAGGTGACAATGAGAATTTGCAGTGCACTGTCATGCTAACAATGTTGGCTGACAGTAAGAAGCTTCTCTCCTTTGTAATCTAGAGGCACAAGTCCGTACCCAAGAATGAAGAATTATTTAAATAGGTAAGCAGAATTTGGGGTGGAGAGACAATTCCAAACATGTAATTCAAAAAGGGGTGTGCACAGCTTACATTAGTGTGAGGGGCATATAAGCAAATGCTGTACATAATTACGCTTTCTGGGAGAATGGAAATGGCTAAAATTAGTGTTTCCTTAGTAATTTTTAGTCATGTAAATTTTTTTACAGTATGTATCTTCATATAGTAAAACACTTAACATTTTCTTAGAATAAGTACCGTTGTAGTGTGGTATATATAAGTAGTGTAAATATTACCTTGGTGCTTGATTGAAATACTATAATTAATTATTAATATTGATAGGGTTGTGAGTTAGAATTTTGTGAATTCGGTGAATGCAGTGCAGAGTACTGGAGAGGAAACATCGTACTTGTAGGGAACAAGGATACATAGAATATATAGAAATACCTCTGAAAATTGCAGAATTTAATTGCCATAAATAAAAAAAAACATGAGAACTAAAGGTGCTATTCCCTACAAACTTGGACCAATGAATTACCAAAATTACCGTCTCCCAACCAGTTACAAAGCACATTACGAAGTTCACAAATAACTTAAAATATAAAACTTCTGTGTCTGAATTTACTTCACGGTGTATAGAATTATGCTCGGCCAAAGTAATTTAATATTTTAGCTCAGTCAGTAGAGTTGATATAGAAGATCTCAGACCTCTTGTTAGGCTCGGCATTTTAGCTATTTGGCTACGTTAAAGAAAAATTTTTAGAAATTTGTTGCTCAGTTCCAAATCAAATCGAAAGTTTTCTGTTGAAATTTGTTAAGAGGTTATTAGGATATTAAAGAAGCGTCAAACTTAATTGATGATCTAAACGATTTCTGTTCACTTAAAAAATAGTTGCGGGCTAGAAAAAAAAAACTACGACGCCTTACGTAATTCCCATGTTGGCTTGAAGTTCACCAAAAACTTAACTCGATTTTAATAAAATTTAGCCACTTCTTTAGTCTGCAAACATCATAAGTTTGTTTTCAACAAGCCCTAAACCCACTCCCTTGGGTTTCCTAAGCTTACGACGGCGGCAGGATTAGCTGACTTTCCCACACGGGAAAAAGCCTACCGCTACGTCTATCTGCTTCGGGAGTCAGAATTAGAAGAACGAACCTTTGCTAATATCGTTGGTTCTAGACCTAATCTTAAAGAAAGTACCTAAAATTCCTTCCAACTTGGAGAAAGTACTTAACACATTTATTACCGCGCGTCGCGTTTGCGACGCTCTAAAATATGTTTGATGGTACCGCGCGTCGCATTTGCGACGATCGCGCACGACCGGCTTTGTTCTATGACCACGTGAGCAAGAATCGATCCGATCGCGATGTTATGTGTTCAGACGATAGACGGTATTTCAAGCTATCGATTCCCATCTCGCGTGCGTAAAATGGTTGCTTTCAGCGGCACCAAATGAGCATCGAAAATCATCATATTTGTATGTTGTGCATCATGGCGTCGGTCGGAAAACGTAAAGTACGCCATCGCGCAGAAACTCAAAGATTCAACATTTTTGACAATTCCGGTGACGAAAATGACGATACAGACGTTAGCAGCGATCATTCTGAATTTCACTACGTTAGTGAATCAGAAAGTTCATCAGATTCGTGTCGAAGTGACAGTGAAAATCCCGGCCCGTCTGCTCAAGGACACGGTAGGAACATCAATAAACAAACCGAAAAAATTTGTTTGAAGGATAATTCCTTGAACGAAAGTTGGAGTAAAACGGATAAATCGCCGTTGGATATACCATTTACAGGTGTCAGCGGCGTGAAAATCAGCCCCCCACAGCCACTAAATGATGGTACACTGCCACGCCCTGATCCATTTCAGTATCTCAGACTTTTTTTTACTGACGAGTTGATTGACATTCTAGTGCATGAAACGAATTCATATTATGATCAGCAGTTTCAAACACTGAAAGGTGTAGTCCTTCATTTGCAAACTGGAAACCAGTTACACACTTAGAAATGTGGCAATTTCTAGGTTTGTTGCTGCTGATGGCAAGTGCAAAAACCGAAACTGACTGACTACTGGACGACTAGAGAAATTTACCACACCCCCTTTTTTAGTAAGATAATGAGCAGAAACAGGTTTCTCCAAATTCTCAAGTTCCTCCATTTCAGTGACAACAGTTCTGTTGACCCAAACAATAAAGTTGGAAAAATTCAACCAATTATTGACCACTTTGTCAATATGTTTTCTGCTGTCTACACACCCACATAAATGCTGTATTAATAATAGAGCCCTTTATGTTAATAATAGAGCCCTTTCTCCAAAGACATGCAGTACTTGTGAAATATTCCTAGACTCCCGATACAATCAAGTATACACCATATGGATGTTGCAAATATTTCATTTATTATTTAATTCAGTCATTATGCCGTGCTAGACTCCTGCAACCTTTAGCGCAACATTCTACAGCCGTGACAGTTTGCGGACCATCGATTCACAATCTCAAGTTATTGAGAAGTGGTTCCAACTTTGCAGAGGGCTGCCAAATAAAGGAATTGTCCTACCTTAATCGTCCAGAACCAATCACCTTGATACCGGAGACGGCAGTCCCGACGGGCCGCTGCGTCCTCTGACACCACTTCCGAGAGTTCCATCCTCTTCACTGTGCCTTGCCTCGAACCATTCGACGCACTGCGATCAGGTCCGTTTAACACTTTCCACGTTTGTTAGGCTAGTCTAACCGCTGAAAGCGTATTCAGTCATTTATTCGCCGTCTTCCACAGCAATTATTTCAGCAATTATTTTAGCAACACAAAAATGCATTGTGCATCTCAATAGGACAATTACATTTTACAGCCATGAGTCAGTGTCACGACGTTACCGCTCACGAGGACGCCCTTCGACCCTCATGTCTGTTTATAACACTTTCCTCGTCATGAGGCTAGTCTAACCACCAAAAGCGCGCAATCCTTCGTTTACTCGTCGTCTCCCATGGCAATAATTTCAGCGGTATAAAATACGTCGTACCTCTCAGTTGAACATTTACACGTTCCAACCACTAGTCCGCGTCATGACATTACCGCTCACGGGGCCGCCTTTCAGCCTTCTCTCTCTCAACTATCAGTCACATCTTGCTGATCCATGCTATCGTAATAGGCGCAGGCCGCTGCTTGCACCACCCGACTAGCCATGTCCCCCCTTCCCTCCACCCGTCTCCCTACCCACCGCCAGACGCAATAGCATTACACCGGTGGAGGAAAGGGGTGGGGTAAGATGGGGGGAGGCACATTCAAATCACACACTTCTCAAAGGGACAAGGAAACCACCAGAAGGTAAAACCACCGAAATGATTTTAAAAAAATAATCTAAAGAAACTAAAATACCTTATCTAAAAAATGTGAAAGGGTCTCCCACATGGCTCGTAACAAATTATGCTAAGCTACAATCCCCCTGCAAAATTATTTTTAGTTTACAATATTAATTTAGCTTGTGATCTATGTATCCAATTTACAGTATATACTTTCATCCTATGGTGTGGTGCCTTTCCACAGTAAGACCAATTGTAAAGAATCACTTTATTTTAATTTTATGTCTTGTGGAATTTTCATGTGACATTGCTTCTAGTTAAAGGAGTTTATAATGGACACAGGTCTTGAACAAAGGCACATTTAAGCTAACAGAAAAGTTGTTGGGGTACACGTGTTCATCAATTTCACACCACTGTATATACCCCTATATGATACATAAAAATTCAGCATTTGTATGTAATTGTGTCCAATCATGTCTACTGTAAAAAAATTTTTCAGTTAAATACAAATTATTTCACTAGCCAGATGTCTCACAAAAAAAATTACAGTTACCTTGTTACAAAAAATTTTAAAGTGGCCCAAAGGTTTATGAAACAGATTGCATTAGTATTTAATGATCACTGCCATTGAAAGTAAAGTAACTTAAAATTGTGTGTGAATATAATTTAAAACATAGACGTCTTAAGAGTAAAATTATGCTCCATAAGTATGAATACCAATCTCTTGTTCACAACATAACTCCCAGCGAAATGTAGGTAAGTGCGTAACAAGGAGTGAACACCTAGATCCTCCTCATTCTGTTCTTACATGATCTGGTGGCTGAACTAGCATCTAGGTATTTTAAATACTATAGTGCTGCACGGACAACACGGAAACTGAGATGGTTCTTCTGTTTTGTGGCTTCGTCATAATGTGCCACTATGCAGTAGTGTGCTGTACCCACTAATTTCATTATGGATTGACAGAATGTAACTAATTGCAGTATCAGTATGTATAGATAGTGTTAACCTTGATTTTCATTTACTTATTTATTTATAAACTTCCAGGTTGATACTAGCAGAGCGGAAAACATTCGGTACGTTCCGTCGTACACTACATAAGTGTAACATATTTGTGAGTTGCAGCAGTTGTGCTTAGGATATGCGAAAACTGTTATATAAAGCTGCTACGTTTTACTTTCGCCCTTAAATATACGCAAGGTTTCGAAAAAACTATTCAGTCAACGAAAATTAATGGAAACGTTGTTGCATTTAGGCAAACCTGAAAATAAAATATAATTATCCTACTATAGAATAATAGTCAGAGAATGTAAGTAAGACTAACTGACAAGATCACTACGCCTACAGTATCTGCTTCTACACACATCATCAAGATATTTTATTAATTCTACATCAAAGGGCACTGTAAAAAGATGTACAATGTGTGTGTTCGTAATAATTCTTGGCTATGGAAAGGGCCTGCAGCATGCAATGCCACACATAAAGCTAAAAATAAAAAAAATTAAAAACAAGCTGTTTAAAAAATTTTAAAGTTGTAAACTAAAAAAAAATAAGTTACAGGTATATTCTAGGTTCGGACTAACCCCTCTCTTGGCAATTTGTCATAATGTAGGCGTACGGAGATAGAGAAGTATAAAATAAAATATCTTTTAAAAATACTATAAATACTAATGTCATAATTTAATTACAAACTAAGCCACAAAACTATACAAAACACAAAACTAGAGCACCTCAAGCCTTTTTAAAATATATACAGGCTGTCCCATAAGTCCGTTCTCGTGGGGCAAATAGAAATTGGTGAAATATGGAATGATTTAATAGTGTTGTAGTGTGTTAGCGTAAGATAACAGCAGTGTGTTCACATCCATGTGTCATTAAAATAGAAAATGCTGAAATTAATGGTCGCAATGTACTTTGCTTATGCGTATGTGATTGTTCAAATTGCTTTGTACACGGTCGGCGGGATGGAGTGGCATGTAGTAGCAATGTTGTTATTCACAATAACATTTCATTACATTCGCCTATCTTAACTTTCCTTATGAGACCTGACATGTGCAATTTCTATTTGTCCTCCGAGACCGGACTTTGCAACACTGTGTATACATATAAAAAGTAAAAACAAACACACACACATATATATATATATATATATAGAAAATATCTATATTTAAATACAGGCCTAGAAATTAGCTATCTACGTATGCATATACATATTGTTACAAGTTTGAAGAGCACAAACTTTATATGTGGGCAATTCCCATGAGTTCTTTGGGATAGAGGTCTTATAATTACAAATAAAAGAGTTAAATTAAGTACTGGATTTAATAGCTCACAAAGCTACGAAATACACAAAACAGTAATCAACTAGAACTCTCACAACACAATTAGTTATGCACACAATTAC
>PNEQ01046808.1:23783-36468 GCA_003012365.1 Medauroidea extradentata | reverse complement strand
TCTATAAAAAAGCACTGCCCAGTGCCGCTTTCATTTAATTATAACCGCACACGGGACGGCAAATAATAATCCATGACTTATCCGATACCTTCAGAACGTTTAGGAATACGGTTACGAGATAGGACTCGACCCTCTCTTTTCTGTATCCGGAGATGGTCATGTCCCAACAGGTTCACCGTACATAAACGCTTGCCTGCCATAAATCATATTTAACAATACGAGAGTCGGCAAACACAAGAAAATGGAACTTAAAATAAAACTTTACGATGGCGAGAATGTTAAGTGATAAGCTACAAGCTGTTCAAAAACTTAAAACTATTAAAAAATAAGAAAATTATTATTTTGAGGAGTGTTTGCTAAATGAAGGCTTTAATATAAAGTTTTTGCGCCGTTTAGTCATCAGCGCAGTTAGCTCAGGTGGCAAGGCGCTTGAACGGAAGGCAAATTTTTCGGGTTCGAATCCCGGCTGATCCAAAGTTTTTTAAAATTTTTTTTATATTACACAGAATATTATTAGTAGTATTGCGATTACTTTAATTTGAGGAAATATCGTTTATATACATTAAAATAACATGATAACCGACCGTTACGATGTTTATAATCAACTATTGGTAAAGAGTACAAACTAATTGGTTTTCGCTGCAAATTATTATTTTGAATGTTTTACATTCTGTAAGAAATTTTTTACTTTTTTTGCTATCATTAAAATAAGAAATATTGTGTCTAGAACGATAAAAATTTGTCGTCACGTTCAGATGCACATATTATCTTATCTTATTTATTTATTTTTATTTTAGATATTAAAATGACACAATTATACAATTAATTTTCCGGGATAATTTTAACGCTCATAACAACACTTTATACTCAATTAAAATTTACTAATGCATCTTCGCTTGTCATTTTGATGCATATAAAATAACAATAACGCAGTGTAAACATTATTAATATAGGCATTCTAATTTGTCCACATTGCCCTAATCATGCAAAAAAATCGTAATTAGTAAACATTTTGCATCACAAAAAAACATGTTTCTTTAGAAACCACTAAACATCTGCGATATATTTACTATCAACATATTGTAAATAAAAGCACGTTTCAGACGTTGACAGTTGACAGGCAACATATTTTAAAACAGCTCGCGCGCTGTATCAGTGTTATTCTGAAGCCTTCCAAAATTGTCAAAAACACATTTTTATTTCATATATTTAAAAAACAAAAGGTAAGGTAAGTGAGCTTTACGTATCGTCGACACCCAGGTTATTAGAGATTGTTTCAAAATGAAATTACTGGATACAAACAAAGTTTCGACTGAAGCATTAATTTCACTTTGCTAGAGATGTGTGTTCAATGAAATGATAGAGCCATTGCTTGAAGTATGATCAAGTAATAGCCTGTGACAAAAGGAAAAAAAAAACTTGTCGCTATAGTGCGTTAGAGGTGATGAGACCTAATTTATGTGCCACTGTTGCCGTGACAATACCTTAGTTTTTAGTATTTAGTTGCGGCGTAATAATATATTATATTTTAAGAGTAATTGCGGATTACGTTTTGAATATAATTCCACGTGTCCGAATAATATGCTAATATTACATTTCAGGTCATAATCAGCATAAAAATATGAACGGAAACACTGCGATCGCGTGGCTACTCTACCTACTGTTTTAACTTTTAACAAGAAATAGTTATTGACTATTTTAATTGTGATCGTTATAATCCGTGATTTTTATCACTTTGTTACTGTAATTATTTTGTAAACAAATTCAAATGCTAAATAATACGTTCCAAAAGTACAAAGTTTCACGTGTTCTTGTTATAGCCATGGTAAATCGGCAGCGCTCATCATGCCTCCATTTGTTTTGAGTGTCGCGCGGGCCGGCGAATAAAAAGCCGTGACTTACCTGACACCATCTCGGGACACGGCGCAAACACGTCTAGGAATACGCTCAGCGAGTAAGGTCTCTGTCGTTGCTTTTCTGGCGCCTGAGATGGCAGTGCTTATGTAGGCCCTAACTTTTTGTTTAGGAATACCGGCCTAAGACGCACTGTACGGGCGGCTGCTATTAAAACATATCTTGGCCGACGTTGGTGGCTCGCGAACCGTCACGAGCTACACACAGCCGTGTTATTTATAGAAACTGACTAGCTAAAGGGCGAAGGAAGGTACGCGACTTCTGTGTCAAGGTCAGTGTATGACGCATCCGCAGCCTTATCGCCTACACGCCCACCCCCACCAGTTTGACAGTCACGTGCAGCTGGCATCCTGTCTGGCCACATAGCACAGCCACATGTTTGCCTTTCCTCTCCTCTTTCAATGCCACTATTGTTTCCGTGTATGGCAGAAAATTGTGAGAGAAGGGGGTGATGAGAGACATTTCCTTTCATCACGTTACTGCACAGGAAAAAAAAAACTTAACGCAGCACTCAGTCCGTAAAAGAAGCAAAAAAACTAGTAACTATTCGGTATTATCTAACGTGAAGCTAATCCAAACACATCACACACATTACTTTTAAAAAATCATTTTCATAGTAACAATGCGCCATAAGTTGCTACAATTTTATTTTTAAAAAAATTTCCTAACACTTGCTTTGTGTTTTTCATTTTGATTACACATACGTGATAAACTTCATCTTGCTGTATGCACATATATTCCAATTTTTAATCATTATAGCAAAAGTTTTACTTAAGAAAATACTGAAAGTGAACTTGGCATCACCATAAAAAAATAAACACTAAAAACATTGAAAATAAATGTGACATCAGCATAATAAAAATTAACACTCAAACTGAACAGTAGAAATAAACACTGAATAAACACAACTATTTCAAAAGACTGTAGCTTTGGAAAACAATGTAAAAGTTAAATTAGCAGGAACTGGAACTGCCACTGTCAGAGGATACATCTGCTGGTTCATCAGCGCTGAGCTCCGATTTTTCCTCCCACAGCACATCATCTTCAGTGCCGTCCAGATTGTTGCTGATGCAACATTTCTTAAAAGAATGAACAACTAATGGCTCCGATATCGCCTGCCAAGCTGCAGAGACCCAGCCGGCGATAATGTGAGGCGGCGCACGCTTTATTTTTCCCGTCGCAGTTAGTTCTCTGTCAGGGTTGCACAGACATTGTTCGTACTGTTCCTGCACACGCGTCTTGAATGGTTGGTTTACGCAGACATCGAGAGGCTGTAGAACAGAAGTCATACCTGCCGGAATCACAACTAGTTTTGTCTTCAAATCATGGACACATTTTTTTACACCTTCGGTTAGGTGACCTCTAAATGCATCAAGGCAGAACATAGAAGGCAAGTTGAGCCCTGCACCTGGGCGTCTTCCCCGCACTTTCTTCAGCCAATCTAGCATAAGCTCTTCTGTCATCCATCCTTTTTCTTGTACACGGACGATAACATCCTTCGGACACAATTTGATGTCTGGCAATGTCTTTCGTTTTAGAATGAGGTATGGAGGAAGCTTTCGTCCGTCGGCAGTTATTCCTAGCATTACAGTTACTCGGAGTTTTTCACAGCCTGATGTTTTTATTGGAACTTGTTTGGTTCCCTTAGTATCAACCGTATAATTTCGTGGCATGTCAAACCAAATGGGCGTCTCATCTGCATTTCCAATTTGGCCTAACAGGAAATTTTCTTGCTGTCGCAACAATATAACATGTCGCTGAAAACTTTTCAGTTTCTCCTGAAAATCTTCTGGAATCTTTTGGCATATTGTTGTTCTCCGACGTAGTGAAAGGCCTTTGCATTTCATAAAACGATCTACCCAACCACGACTGGCCTTGAACACAGTGCGGGGTATTCCTCTTTCCCTAGCAACTTCATTAGCCTTCATTCGTATAACATCTGCTGTAACAGGCAAATAATTTCTGCGTCTTTCCTGCACGAACTCGAAAACTGTGTTGTCAATTTCCGGTAATTTTCCTTGACGTGGACCTGTAAATTTTTTCCGAGTAGCCTTACATGCAGTAAGTTCGGCTTCACTCTTCCTCCAGCGACGAACATTACATTCATTCACACTGAAATGTGCTGCAGCGCGGCGTTTTCCGTTTGTCTTTGCATAATTTATAACTTGCCGCTTAAATTTTGCTTCGTACGAATTTCTGCTGGTGCTTTCCATGTCACACATGTATAGCACACGCACACACGAACACGTACTATGTTGTTGCTGTACACTAGTTTGACATGCACAGCGTTGTCACAATTTGGCAGTTTCACTTTTTTTCCTGTAGCATCACGTCCATGAGGAATGGTTTCGCGCTTGGACAGTAGGTAACACTTGACCTTGAGAACTTCCGCTGCGTTATCGATCGCTCGACACGTGAGGCTGTGCGCTTCACTGCGGCGCAAAAACTGCCTAAGACACAAAATACAACTCTAGTCCCATCGCCGTATGTAGCACGAATGCCGATAACGTTTTTGTTTATACTTACTGATACGTTTATCACGCGATATTCCTCTTTGTGTGTACTCTACGTGTTAACAAACAACGGAATAAGTGTTTTCTTTAATAAATTCTTTATTTAGACATTTGTTGAAAATACAGGCGAGTGTAAGACGCCATCGCTTCTAAGACGCACCCCACTTTTTGGGCTCAAAAATTTTCAAAAAATGTGCGTCTTAGAAGCGAGTAAGTACGGCATAACCTCGAAAGTCACATGAAGTAACCTTTGTTGTGCTTAACAGTACAATGTTCAAAAATGCTTATGTCCTACAATTTTAATCCTTTCTAGACACAATTGTGCTTTAAAATTGTCAAGGGCACAGTATTAAATTTGTAACATTCAACATATTTTGTGAATTGTCATGTGCAAGCGCACACAAACAGAATGCGGGTAAGACATGTACAATGAATGTATCTTACTTACCGTACCAGTACCACTTCACCCACTTTCTGTTGAAGAATGAACATTATTTCATTGTAAAAATAAGTTCACTATATGAAGATTCATTATTAGACAGTAAATAAATTGTAACAAGTTTAACAATGATATTTGCATTTAACTTTTTCAGATATTTCTTGAATCTTTCTTTCTAGCTTTTGAAGTTAAAATGATTTTTCTTTTGCAGTCTTCCTAAAACTGTTTGCCTGAATGATCAGTTTTAGATTTACTGTTTTTTCTGCTTGTTCAGCCAGGTCATCAGCAGATTTTTTAAGGCTGTCAATTGACTGTTGAATTTGAAGCTTTTTGTTTCTCTGTGCTTCCAGTTCTTCGCTAAACCCAAGACTTTGTTTCTTTTCTTCCGCTTTAATTTTCTTCTTGCGTTCTTCTTGTAAGTACAACATATACTTCTGCCGAGCTCCAGCAACAGATGACCTTAACTCTTTGTTTAGGCACACATTTTTGTTACCACAATTTTTTACCTCTTCAATTATTAACCTGTTTGCTACATAGGACTCTTCTTTCAGATTTTCTACTTCCAGATGGCGGTTTGCGGAAAATCCTCGTTCGACAACTGCTTGCCCATTTGAGAAAATCAAAAACATTTTTACAACTGGCCACAGATTTTCATACTTTTTTGTACCACTAAGGTTTGTGCTAAGAAAATAATCAATCCCAGTGACAGCAGGGTTGAAATCACTAAATAAGGTTCTGCTCTCTTGTGCACTTTTAAGGAATTCTTGATAATCATGTAAATTTTCATCACACAACTTTTCTTGAAGATTTTTGGCATTGACAAGAATCAAACGACATTGTTTCATTTTCTTATAGCAGCTGTTGCTATTAGTTACTATGAATCTAGGATCAAGACATAAAAGGCTTCGAACAAAGGCATATTTAATAGGAGTCTTGCCAACTAGGTTTACAACAAGCAAGAAAATGAAAGTTTGCGTTTCATGTCTGAGTTCAAGCACGTTTCTTTGTGAAACTCAATTTTTTCGAACCAGTTCTTTTATCAGCCTATTTCCAACGAACCCAAAGCCTATTTTGCTTTAACTCAACAGACATTTTTTACCTTTGAAGTAAAAAAGTGAAACATGGTATGGAGTTGACATTTTTAAAAATGTACAAATGTACTCATTCTTCATGACACTGAAATTCTGTAAGCAACTAACAGCAATATTTCTTAAGTCATGAGCTAGGAAAGGTAAGAGTGGTGCGTCACTTTGATATTTTATAAGAAAAGGTTACAACAGCTTGACAACAGACAGAAAAATGTGTGATTTCACAGGCATCAACACATCTGTACATGCTTCCTGAATGACGCAGAATGACTTACACTTTATTTTTGTGAGACGTCCAACTTCTTGGACATATTTCTTCAAGTCATCTGCTGCGGGCACATTTTCCAACCAACGATGTATGCAGACCTTACAGGGGAGTTTTTTGTTTACAGAAATGTTCAAATAATCTTTTATGCGGGGCAGAGAATCTTTGAATAACCAATAAATACTTATCGAAAAACTATCAAGGTACCAAGATGTTGACCTATTACCATGTTTGAAACAACTATGTAAGGTGTGCAGTGTGAAAAATGTCTAGGGGAGAGGGGGGCACATTTGAACATAAATTTGATACATTAAGTTTTAAATATTTTTGAACAATTTTATTGTTTGTGAAATGGTGACACTTGGCAGGCAATATCAAAATATTATCATTTAACATATTGTACTACATTATTTAAGATTTTTACATCCTAACCTGAATAAATGCATGTGTTCAATTCTGCCCCATATGGGGGTAGATTTGAACATGGTTGGGGCAGCTTTGAACTGGCTTGGGGTACTTTTTAACACGTGTAAAATCATCGGGTATTTGTTTAACTGTAAGTAGGAATTGTAATTATTACACCATATTTTTATTCCATGCATGTTCATCATGATAAAAGACATAAACAAACTCATAATTTTATGACAAAATCCATAACAAAAAATAATTTCTATTGGGCTACATTAGAAAACGAACTTTTACATTGATAGCAGTAGCCTGATTTACAAACCCATTTGAAAATTTGGAAAGTCAACAGAAAATGATAAAAACTTAGCAGCTCTCTTGGTTTTCCCTGCTGACACTGGGCGAGGAAGTTTACACATGATATCTTCCTGAAGCACTGATGACTTGTCTTCTGAGTCCGGAAACATGAACTGGTTTTTGTTATTCATTTTCTTCAAAAAGCTGATGAAACATTCTGATGAATCAATTATCTCTACAACTTGCCCCACGTAATGTTCAATTTTTCGTTTTGTTGCAAATTTTACTAGAATAAAGTCACCTAACTCAAGAGAGTCAATACTAACATGATTAGGCATGATCTTGGGAAAGGTTTCTTCTTCATCTGACATTGTTAACGTTAATGAGGATTCAGAGTCATCGTTCACAATAAAATCTGCTGATTCGGAACTTTCGTCAAACTCAAACAGTTTCTTCTTAGTAGGCCTAAATGTAGTTTTAGCTTTCTTTTCACACTGTTTTACTTTTCTCTGCTTTTTTTGTAATTTCTCCATGATTTCACTCTCTATCCGATCCTTTTCTGGAGTGTCTTGTAAGAACTCTTGATTTCCCTCGTTTCCTCCCACGGGCTCCTCCTATCTTCCTCGGCTCTGCTTTTGGCAATGGACGAACCTGTTCAGGGGACAAAACTTAAATTTGTGATATTGTTATCTCTTGAGCATGTTTGTCCGACATTGTTATAACTGTGGTGGAAGGACCAGGAATATTGGCTGCCAACTCAGATGTTCTGGCAGCATGTTCAAGGGATACAACAGAATTTTGTGACATTGTTCTTTCTTCAACATCTTTCTCAGATATTGTTGAAACTGTGGGCAAAGAACCAGGAATATTGACAGTCAGTTCAGATGTTTTGGGAGCATGTTCAAGAGATGCAACAGAATTCTGCGACTTTGTTCTTTCTTCAGAATCTTTCTCAGACGTTGCAACTGTGGTAGAAGGGCCAGGAAGAGGGCTGACTGGCCTATCTGTCACAGCTGAACATTCAAAATCTTCATCTCCGAAAACTGAAGTAGAAAATGGCCAGATACCTGCCTTCTCAAATCCAGATATTATATTTTTTCTGCTAAAGGACATATTAAATGCATCCTTGCAGATTCCTGTTAAGTGTGCCACTGCTATTGTTTTCCCAGGATGATTTAACATCCATTCGTTCTGGCAAACAGCTAACTTAGATTTGAATGGCCCATACACTGCAACATCAAGTGGTTGCAGACGGTGTGAGCAGTGAGGAGGAAAGGTAAGTAACACTATGCCATTTTCCTTGGCATACAACATTGCTTGTAAACTGCAGTGTGTTTCATGGTTGTCCATAAGCACAAGAATTGGTTCTTCCTTGGAACATCACGTGAAAGATTTTACGTGCTCAAGAACATTTACAAACAAAGGAGTAGTCATCCAACCACTGGTAGGACTGTTTGCTAATCCCAGGCTTCCTTCTGGAGCATTCTGCATTAGTAGGTCATTCATTATTGCCCGTGGAAATACAAATACTGGAGGCAATGCATTGCCTGTAGCATTTATTATGGCACACATCGTAATACATTGACCTCTCTCAGCAGATACAGCCTGTCCTACCTGTTTAACACCTGTCTTCACGACAACATTAGGTGTTTGGACGACTGTTGATACAGCAGTTTCGTCCAAGTTGTAAATTCTATCAGCTGTGAACTCGTATTTTTGAAGAACTTTTTCATAATTCTCTTGGAATGCGGCTACATTTTCTTTATTGAAGCTGGTGGCACGCGACAAACTAGTGTTTTCTGGTTTCCGCAAGCTGAGAGTTGTGTGACGTTTCATGTAACCTTTCAACCATTCTATGCCTGCTAGTTGTGTTTCTTCCCATCTTTTCAGACACCGTCCTGAAGCTGTTGCATATTCAAATGCTAATTTACGAATTTGCAAATATGTTAGTCCATAGTTCATCCTAGAACTTTTCAAAATATAATCTTCTAGCATATCTTCTTCATCCTTGGTAAATACTTGGTTCACTGTGTGCTTTGATGTAAATTGTTTCCTATTTTCATTGTTGCCAGAATTTTTGAGTCTGTAAAACAGTGTGGTGTGTGTAACATCAAATGTTGATGCAGCTACTCTAATAGACATACCATTCTTTAAAATTGCTTCCATTGCTCTATCCATATCGTCTTCATACACATCGGGCTTCAAACGTTTCTTCTTGTAATCTCTGACCATAGTAATGTAGTAGAGAAACACTAATGTCACAAAGCTGTAGAACTCTCACACATTGATGCTTAATGCCATTTTCATTATTTTCTTAAACAAATTGCCGATTGGGGTAGGTTTGAACTCTGTTCAATTGTGCCCCACTTGTATTGTTCAAATCTTCCCCATGTGGCTTACTTCGACTAATGTAAACACAAAGAATTGAGGTTATGTTCTTGTGAAATAAATACATAATAAATATGTAGCCTAAATATAGCATCTAATCGTGAAATATAAAGAGATCCACAACTATATAAACTGTGCACTCCACATCCTTACAGATGTGATGGAAAAACTTTAGTTTTAGTGCTGTAAATAAACACATCCACTCCACAGGTAAAAATTGTCAACTGAATTGGCGGCAAACATGTGACTGCTGTGAAGCTCAGTCCTACCAACAAAACTCTACAGTTGTACTCTTTGCCTATACTATATTTGGCGGGAAATCTCAAGTGTTCAAAAGTGCCCCATGTTGAAATGTGCCCCCCTCTCCCGTACATCTATTAGGGTGCAGCCATAATCTTGTTTCAATTCAGCTTGCAGAAGTTTGAACAGCTTCCAGTTGACAGCAGGACCATCCATTGATAAGTTGAGAAGTTTAGCAACACTTAATTTTTCTGTTGCTTCACATAAGACTGACAGAGTAATGTCTGCACTGGAATGGCCCATAAACACAGATGTGAAGTATCTTGTTGCTATCTCATTGCTGTTAAGTCCCAAAATCTGATATGTACATACAATTGTTTCTTTTGGGTCGAAAGGTTTAAACTCTCATCAAATAACAAATAAAAGTGTTCCAATTCACTAGCACACTTGAAAAGAGCTGCTTTGAAGTGTGGTGCGATTCCAAAGCATATTATATATCGTCGGCCTAGAATGAAAACCTCGTATGTCAGAGAAACCAAATTTTTCAGGAAAAGCAAAAAAATTATCTGTAAATCTTTTTAGAATATGTTATTATTTTAATGTAACAGTGGTGGTACTAAAATTTATTCCTGATATGTAAAACACAGAAACTATCATTTAAAAGTCACCGTGAAGTAACTCCGATGTACATGTTTTTCATTCTTAAAATGGCGTTTATAAAACATACAAGGTTTTATATTTTTCCAGTAGAATGCAGCACAAAGCAAAACATAAAGCTGTAACCACAATAACAGATGAGATACGAGGTTTACATTCCAATAATCGAAAAAAACATTTTTGAGAAAAAATTGAGATACGAGGTTTTTATTCTAGGCCAATGATATGCACACTTGGTTCCACTACACGATAACTGGTTTGCAATATTGCTATCAGGGAACATGTCCTTGAGTAGTTTTGGTAGGCTCTCACAAGAGTTAAGCGCGTAATGACTGGTTACACATTTCAAAGCCCATCTTATCTGGGCATCCATAATGTCAGAAGAAGTAAAATGTGAAGATATTAAAGTAGTAGGACTATTGGCTACTCCTGAAGAAGCAGTTGGACTATTGGCTACTCCTGAAGAAGCAGTTGGACTATTGGCTACTCCTGAAGAAGCAGTTGGACTATTTTTAATCTCTTCTGATTTCAACTTCACTGTGCTAGATTTGTCAACACTACTTTCATTCAGTGCTAAGTATGTAATATTTATTTAGTGGAAAGTTAAAAGTCGTGCATAGCTGCATTACTTATAAGAAAATTATGGTACTTCCTCATAGCACTTCCAATTTTTTCAAGCACTTTCAAGCACCTGAAAATTTTTTCAAGCACTTTCAAGGGCCCTTGAATTTCTTACAACTTTTCAAGCACTTTTAAGAAGCATGGGAACCCTGTCACCATGTAGGCTTTTTTTCCCTTAAACTTAGAACATCTTGGGCTCTGCTGAGTGCTTTATTTGCTACTAATGACTGCTTTAAGCTAGCTACCACACGCTTACTCTTGGCAATAGCATTAGAGACCCTGGGTAGGTTGAAACAACCATGTTTGACAATTAACTGGATTGTGTGGGCTGTACGTGGTGTTCCAGTCTTTTAAAAATTCTCCACAGCATTTGTGGCATTTGCAGCATTTTCTCTGACAATAGCAACAACTTTATCATGTTTTTCTTCAAGAAAATCATTGTTTTCTGCAGTATGATGATCTTGTGTATAGGGAATCACTTCCAAACGGGACACTTCAAATTTCCTTCCTTTAAAAAGTGGGAAGTCAGACTCATTTGGTCATAATTGGCTTGTGACGACCAAAAATCAGTAGTTGCAGTGACATTTCCAACATTTTCTGGTTCACTTTTAACTTGTGACACTGTATTTTTGTACAAATTTGGAATGAGTTTGTGAGAAAGTTCTTGCCTAGTTGGGATGGAGTACCTAGGATCAGCTGTAGCCATGTGCCGCTTGAACCCTTGAGTCTCAACAAAAGAGAACGGCTGGCCGTCTACAGCAACTGTTTTACAAATGTGTTTTTTATGAGCTTTTAAGCTAGAGGGTGTGTTTTTAAGTATGGTGTTCTTTTTTCCCATGCTGCCTTCAAACTTAACTGACTTTTTGTTTCAAACTGTTTTAATTTGACTGTGCTGGAACAGAAAATTTTTTTATGGACCCAGTCCAAGAACTGGACCCAGTCACAGAATTGGTCGCAGAAAAAGAACTGGATGCAGACAAAGAACTGCCAGTACTGGTGCAAGTGCCACTATTGTTGCTATGATTTGTAAGATCATCGTCTTCCTCAGCCAAAAAGCTGTTTTGATTCATAGATGTGGATTTCAGAGATGTGGTATCAGAATGAAAAGTGTGTTTGGAAATATCTTCTGCCAACATCTGCGTAAAATAATTGGTTTTAACAATCATTATCTTTGAAAGCATTACCAAATATATTTGTGTAGTGTGCCCTCGTGTATAGTGTGCACCATGATTTTTGCTACAACTTCAAAAGAATAAATTAATTTTTAAAAATTTTTTGTAACAAAACTGTATCAAATGCCTTGAGAGCCTAGTTAGTATGTAATGTAAAAGTTGTTTCACAAATCCCTACAACTCTAGCACAAGAGCGACACTCTGTGGTAGGCACAAGTTTCCTACCCACACCTCTCCACTCACTTCATTAGGCGACGTACTTACTTGCTAACGGGACACAGGATTATCTACGACCATTACATAAGAAATATTAAATTTTAACAAACTCACTTTTAATATCAATAAGGTTTACAAGGTACTGAACTTAAGCCCTCTGGCTGATCACAAAACGCCATGTGTCTGATAACAAGTCAAATTGAAACATTACACCCAATTAACAAATACAAATAAGTGGGACTTCCAATCCCCTCGTGACCGAGATGGCACCGCATTGCCTAACGGCGCAAAGAATTAGTGAAGGTTAAAGACAAACTCTAAGAAAAGGTTCCAAATATTAATAAGACTTACCGGAAACTAATAAATGAAAGCATGGTGCCGCGACGGCCACGAAGATCTCGGTAAACTCACTCGCTAGCAGGACGGAGGAAGAGTGACCCGAAACTGCTCAGGAAGGCACGCCTAGGCTC
>PNEQ01046808.1:0-23683 GCA_003012365.1 Medauroidea extradentata | reverse complement strand
GAAGGGGAAAAGGGGGGGGGGGAATACGAAGGCGGCCGAACCTGGCCGAACATTCACGAAGCTGCGGCAAGCGCATCAGAGTCTATGCGGGAGGGGATAACGAGTTCATTGGCGGGCTAACACATGGCGCACTATTCAAAGTCACAAGCTGGTACAAAGTCTGTCCAGGAAAATCACAGTCTCATACTCTAAACAATCCTTTAGGGCACATGGGGGTGAGCTGACCAGCTCAACTCCCCCCACCAAAACGGCGCAAGGGTCTCACAGACATATACAGTCATGCCACTTGGTAGAAATTCTTGAAGCCAGCCCCTTTGTCATCATTGGGGATAGTGCGCCACACCCGACCTCCGAGTGCGCAGGAACCCTCGCCAGATCGAAGATCCCACTCCAAAGAATCTCGTAGAACCTCTCATGCCAGAAGGGTAAGGAATAGGAAACGAGTGGCCCGGACACACGTAAACAAAGAACAATGTGATAATATACCTCCTAAAATATCAAAGCCCCTGTAAATAATGACAAATTAATACCCTTACTAATATTTCCACACAAGATTACAAGAACATATGATTTTGGAAATTAATTCCCTTGTGAACATATTAGGAAACAATAAAACTTCAATAAGAATAAGCGTATCAATTACATGAATTCCTTATAAAACATTATAATAAACATCTACATACTATATAGCACCTTGTTATTTATAACCACTCTCCTTTCATTACATTATTCAAACAACATATACATTATAACATAGAACCCATTGTCCTCACTCCAAATTTATGTATAAAAATATTCCTCCAGAGGCGCATAAAATACACACAAATTCACAAACAACATGACAAAGTACAAATAACAAAAAACGAAGAAACACACCCGGGTTACAACAATCACAAAGAACCACATACACTGTTACCACACAACACTACTCACCACAAACACTCAACACTAAGTGACTCAACCTCCGCCCTTAAACCCACCCCAATACCCTACTAGGAGGGGCTCACGGAACTAAAAGGAAAGAAGAAAAGGGTGGCCGGCCCTACCCCTGCTGGTCTTCCGTCTTCATGCTGCAGGTGTATATGACAAGAACCGATGGAACGTCGCTTGGTGCTCCCACATCTCTGTAACAGAATTAAAATTTCTATTAGCAACTATCATCCAGCTTGGCAACATGTTTTAGATGGCTCACGTGCGCCTTTCTGACAATACGCCCCGAGCCAGGATCAGCCAAGAGCACCGTATTAGGGCCCAACTACTTAACCACGTCGAATGGACCTACAAACCTAGTCATGAGCTTACTCCCACGATCGTCGGGTCGTGAAGGGAGCGCAAAGGACTTGCAAAGCACAGAATCCCCGACCTCAAAATCGGACGGGATGCGTCCAGCATTGTAACGCGCCTGCAAACATCCCCGCTCATCATAAAGACGACCCAGCACCTCGGCGCTCAGACGTTCTCGTTCGTCATCTGACATGGGCGCAGCCGGGGAAGGAACCCCCCCAAACATTCAGCAAAGGGTGCAGGACATCCCGACCCAACACCACACGGGCGGCACTATGACCTGTAACTCCGGACACAGCCGAGTTAAATCCAAGGTTGACTAAGTCTAAATCCTGATCCCAGAATGCTTGCTGGGAATGATAGAGGGCGGACTAGATATATTTCAGATTTCTGTTGAATCTGTCCACCCTATTTCCACACGGAAAATAAGGGCTAGAAGTAAAACGTGAAATTCCCCACCGGAAACACATGTTCCGGTACTCCACGGATACATGATACGGAGCATTATCAGTCACCAAATGGACCGGGGGACCAAACACCGACCACACTCTATCAGATAACACCCGCGTAATCTCCTTACTCTTCACTGACCGCAATGCGATCAGGATCACAAAACTGAAGAACACATCCAGGACTATAGAATGTACATGTTCCCTTTCTTGGATCGCACCAAGGGACCAAATACATCACAATGTGAAACTTCTCAACAATAGTTGACGGAGTCTACCGAATATAAACTAACCTTAGAATTTTGCGCAGGCTTTACACGCAAACACAACTCACAACGTTGGACATAGCGACGCACATCCTTACTGACCGTGGGCCAATAAATCCGTCCACACAACTTTCTAAGTGTTCCTTGTCTACCCCGATGTCCACGAAAAGGAGAAGAGTGGTAATAAGCTAGTACTTCTGCCCTACAATGCTCGGGCACCACCAAATGCTTTGCTCCCCCACGGCATCCAACATAACTTAGGAGACCGTCCGAGACAACATACGGCCCTGGATCACCCTTCCGTACCGCGGCCACCAAATCACGGCAGACCGGATCATTCAACTCAGCCTCCTGAAGTTTCTCAAAAAAGGAGGGGCTAAGGATATACATGGCACTCAGACTACCAGGGCACACGACGTCCGACGAACCGACCTCAAAATCAACGGGATCAAACATTCTCGACAATGCATCTGCAGCTGCATTATCGGAACCCAGAACATGATGCATCACGAACTGAAATCGTGACAAACGAAATGCCCATCGGCCCAGCTTGCCGAAGTCATATGAATGCCCTAGCAGCCAAGTAACCACCTGGTTGTAGGTATACAGGTCGAATTCTACCCCACCTAAGAACAACTCAAATTTGGAGGTTCCCCACACACAGGCTAACGCCTCCTTTTCGAAAGAACTTAAGCGCCGTTCTCCGTCGCTCAATGTTCTGCTAGCAAAACCGACAGGACATAACTTACCATCCCTCAGTTGACTCAGCGTTGCAACGAGCGCCACACTGGACGCGTCAACATGAAACGTAAATCGTAGGTCAAAATCAGCCATGTATAGAGATGGGGCATTTGCCAAAGCGGCCTTCAATTTGTGGAAGCTACATTCCTGCTCGTTGCCCCACACAAACTCCACATTTTTACGCTTCAACAGATTAAGAGGCGCAGCTGTCTCTGAAAAATGCGGGATGAACCTGGAATAATATCCCAACAACCCCAAAAATCTGGAGAACCCACGAACAGTCTTGGGATGGGGAAATTCCACCACGGGACGCACTCTCTCGGGATCCATAATTAAATGGCCTTCGGACACTATATATCCTAAGAACCTGACAAAAGGAGCCGCCCATGTGACCTTTCTCGGGTTCACGGTAAGACCGACTGAACGCAACCGTGTCAATACCAGGTGCAAATGCTCCAAGTGTTCATTTATATCAGCGCTGTACACAATAATATCATCCAAATAATTATAAACACATTTAAATTTCAAATCAGACAACACGTGATCCAAAACTCGGGACAAAGCTTGCGTTCCAAATTTCGCTCCCATAGGTATGCGATTGATATCATATTGCGCCCAAGGGGTACGAAATGCGGTATACTTCCGACAATCCGGGTGCAAGAGACACTGATGAAAACTGGCGTTGAGGTCAAGTATGGAATACACTTTAGACTTCCCTAAATGCTGAAGAGCAGCATCCACCGTAGGGGCAGGAAACGGATCTAAAATATCTTTTGATTAACTTTAGACATCCATCACCAATCTAAACCCTCCATCTTTCTTCTTCACCAGAAATGCCGGACTCGCATAATCTGACGTCGAAGGTGAAATCACTCCTTCACGAAGCATCTTATCCACAATTTGCCGCATGATCGCCAATTTGGGTGGACTATAGGAATAGAAAGGCACTCGGACTGGTACCTCATCAGTCATGGCAAACTTGTATGGCAAGACGTCACACTTTCCTATGCGTGTGGATACAACGTCAGAAAATTTATTTAAGAGATCTTGCACCCCATTATTACAACTCAAATTTGAACGAGGCAATCCATGCATGCACCCTAAAAGTCCGCTGGAAGAGATCTGAGAGTTATGCAAATGACAAACGACTGTCGGGGCAAATTTAAATCTTAAGCATCGACCATGTACATCTACCACACCACGGGTGTGAAACAAAAAATCAGTACCGAAAACCAAATCAGCAATCAAATCTTGCACTACCCAGAACCGACGTGTCCAAGAAAATCTATCAATCTTAAAGTGCAGCATGACAGATCGTGTGCACTTAACAACTTGCCCATTCGCTACACTGATATCCAATACACTCGAATTGTCGCAACGAGACCACAAATTCAAGTCTCGACCCAGCAAAAATTCCCAAAATTTCTCTCTTACAAAACTATGCGAGGCGCCGGAGTCTACCAAACCAGCTCTTACAACACCATACAACGACACACTAACGAAACTGTCCACGCGCGTCACCAATGAATCCACCCGTCGCCTACTCTTGACGCGCAAAGAAGCGACGGTATTCAGTTTCCCGCACATTATTTCCGGATGTGTCCCTCTCTTCCGCAACGAAAACCCGCTCGGCGCTCACGTTCGGTGACCGGGAGTGTACATGCACGAGCTATGTGCCCGCGTTGATTACAGTTTGCGCATCGCAGCGTAACACAGTCTACACCCATCCTAGAGCAGGTACGCAGAACAGTAGCCTGCCTAGCACCATTCGAAACCTGATTAAAACCCCGTGTTGACGCACTCATGCACATTTTGTCATCACCTGACTTCAAGATTGAGTTGCCCATAACACCCTCCTGATTTAACCTCCCTACCGGAACTTTCCGATAGTTGTCCGCATCCAAGGACAACTCGCGATCAATATCTATCGCTAATTGCCGCAAATCTTGCACACTCACGAGCAAAGGTCGTACAGATCGATGCACTTGGGCACTCGGTAACATGCGATCAATAATACCCTGTATGATCTTACTATCTGTCCTAGTCAAATTGATCGCACGAGCGCAATTCAGTACATCACACACGTAGCTACTTGTGGACTCTTCTGGCCGCTGGTATCGGTACACATACCGCTTCTTAACAGCTGTGCGAGCTGACAAACCACCGATACACGCTAACAACGACACCTTGTAAGCCTCATAACTGTCAATAGCGCCAACGTCGCGAGTCAACATCGCGCTCACCCCATCACCGACTCGACCCGACAAACAAGTCAAGAAAAAACTTTCTTGAAGTTCACATTGCATACCATAATACACACCATCCACTGCGATCAGAAATTTAACTACTGCATCAGGATCAACTGCCGTCAAAGTGGGTATTGCCTTTACCCTGTCCATCAGCACTGTCTAACGGGCCGACACAGGCTCAAAACCTACCATTCCAGTGTTATTAATGGCCTGTAGTGAATTAATATACGACATAGCGCGTAAGCGTAGCGACGTAACATCTTCGCTACGTTCGAAAGTTACGCCCGCACTAGTCAAATATTCACACAACTCTAAATAGCCATACCGCAAAACAAAATCCGGCACACTCGACATGATGATATAATAGTGATGTTCCACAACTCACTGGACACCGCCACAACGCAAAAAAAGTCACTAAACCTCGACAAATTATCCCCTATGTCCCCAATAACGTCACCTTAAGAAGTACTAAATTAGAACAAACGCAACTCGCCTTTCAGCAGAGTCGCGCAGAAAAATTGTGCCCGAATCTCGTGGGAACAATTTCACAAATCCCTACAACTCTAGCACAAGAGCGACACTCTGTGCTAGGCACAAGTTTCCTACCCACACCTCTACACTCACTTCATTAGGCGACGTACTTACTCGCTAACGGGACACGGGATTATCTACGACCATTACATAAGAAATATTAAATTTTAACAAACTCACTTTTAATATCAATAAGGTTTAAAAGGTACTGAACAAAAGCCCTCTGGCTGATCACAAAACGTTGTGTGTCTGATAGCAAGTCAAATTGAAACATTACACCCAATTAACAAATACAAATAAATGGGGCTTCCGATCCCCTCGTGACCGAGACGGCACCGAATTGCCTAACGGCGCAAAGAATTAGTGAAGGTTAAAGACAAACTCTAAGAAAAGGTTCCAAATATTAATAAGACTTACCAGAAACTAATAAATGAAAGCATGGTGCCGCAACGGCCACGAAGATCTCGGTAAACTCACTCGCTAGCAGGACGGAGGAAGAGTGACCCGAAACTGCTCAGGAAGGCACGCCTAGTCTCATCGAGAAGGGGAAAAGGGGGGGGGAGCACGAAGACGGCCGAACCTGGCCGAACATTCACGAAGCTGTGGTAAGCGCATCAGAGTCTACGCGGGAGGGGATAACGAGTTCATTGGCGGGCTAACACACGGCGCACTATTCAAAGTCACAAGCCGGTACAAAGTCTGTCCAGGAAAATCACAGTCTCATACTCTAAACAATTCTTTAGGGCACATGGGGGTGAGTTGACCAGCTCACTGCCTTCCATAGCAGCCCCATCTCTTTAGAGTGGGTTTTCTATGTGATTTCTATGTGATTTCTTCTTCAGCAAAATAACAATCTTTACATTATTTATTTAAATGACTTACTTAGAAAATTATTAGGCTTACGACAACAAACATGGAACCCTCATATTGAAACAATTATTATTGACTTCCAAAAATTTTAAAAACACTAGGATTTTAAATAATTTACAGGCAATATATTAAAGTAGCGTGGCCGGGCAACACACTGGGGCTTTTGACATTAATAAATGCATCAACCCTACCCTACACCTAACTGATACTAGGCTGACCAGCTCTTGGTTCTGAAGCGTCAGTAACACTGGCTAGCAAACATATAAGCAACAGCAGAGACTCTAGAAATACAACTGATTTATTGAAAAACTATACCCCAAGCGCAGGCTGGTAGCTTCACAACTTCCCAGGAAAATATATCAAAACGCAGCTTGACAGATTTTTCATTTAAATAAAGCGTAAAAGGAAATGTGATTGTTTGGTTACTGACACTTTAAAACATATGTTTAACAATTTTCTACATGACCATTGTCAAAAGGAAACTCCAAATTATAAAAATCCTCCACTACACTTACCAACATTTACATAATTAATTACTAAACCTTTCTAGGTTCCAGGCACTACCGGTACTTTCCGGACCCGTGGTTCCCATGAAAGTTACAAAGGACATTCTTGAAATCAAAAACATGAAACTACTTACAACATTACAAAAGAAAAGAACTCTCTTAACTAAAGAAAAAAAAAACATTAACGAAATCTTGACACTATCCCAGGTGCGAGTCACCCTACAAAAACTGCTTAGTAGAAAAAAATTACATGGCTCCCAACATACACTCTCAGAATTGCACCCATGTGCAACATCCTGCCAGTGACTCCTCACTCCTGGTTCATACAGCCAACTTTCCTGCTCATCCCCTCGAAACTGCCAATGATGTATGCCACATGGCCTGCCTGCATCTCTTTCAAAGCCGCCCATGCAGTCAAATTCCTGCACTTTCCTTGGCTGCACAATGCTTTCAACCCCTTTTCTACCAAAGCTTATCAGCATGTACCCCGGTACATCTTAGTCCTGTCACCTCCCTGAGTTTAGCAGCTCCAGTACTCTCCTGGCACAAATTCCCTCTCGAAACCTGCAAGAGTGTACTCTTTTTCTTCCCTCGAATGTCGTTAGTTATGGCATTTCCCCACAACAGATTCTTTCGCAACGAGCATCTCTGTGCCTCTACTCTCAATCGGGTGCTCACTTTGATCCCCTTCAAAACCAGGCATGTCAGTGTCTCTGTAAGTGCGGCCAAGCCTAAGTGCTGCATACCCTACATCGGCACCTGGCTGCTCGCATGACCGCACCTCGGCCAGACCTACTCCATCACTTTTCACACCTGCTGCTACGGTAATTTCCCCGTTAATCCCTCCCGAGTCATCACCTACTTGACATAACTTTTCTCCTTGCTGCAGCGCAACCCCCCAGTGTTCCTGCCGTAACTCACCCGCGAGTGTGGTCACGTGGTTCCCTGTCTCCTGACTAACGCTCTCTACTACCTGACTTACTACTACAGGCCCTATTGCCCCTGCTGTCTTATGCACTGCCTCAATACCCTTGTAGTTTACCTCCTTTTCCCTCGTCACCTCCTTGAGCCCCTTTCTCGTCTCCTTCAACATCTCCTTCATACTGTTACTGAATTCCGCCATAATTGACCGCGTCACCAACTGTATCAACATCGCCATCGTGTTAGGCGTCTCACAACTCAGACCTCCCAAACTCTAACCCTGGCCGCTCGCCATCATTGAAATCATAAACACAGCAACAAAATACCACAGAAAAATAACTACCCAAACTGCCTACTTTATAAAAATTGCAACCACGTGTCCGCGAAACTACCGCTGGTCACTATAAACACCGTGCATGTAGGCAGAGAAAAAAAAAACATTTACTCCATCAACATCAACATCGGCAAAATTATTCTGCACACACTCAATTACTTTACCCTGAATACTGATTCTACATCCTCCAGGTTTACTCAAATTACTCTCAAATACAGCGAACATATAACTCAACAGCATCTAGCACAAAAACAATAGTGGTGCACAACCTCAAACAAAATGGCGACATATTTTCACACAAATGCACAAGATCTCTAACGGCCTAAACATTATTTTCAGCTGGTCGCCTGCAAAGAAAAACTAACCTGCAACACACTGCCTTTGCCAACATAACCTCCGGTTGCCCGGCTCACCTCCCTTTTTCTCACACAACGCCCTTGCCTAGGCGAGCGGGTTTGCGGTGGTTAGTACTAGTCATGAAATCGTCGACTAACAAACAGTCTCACGATGTCCTCTTCACTCGTTGTCGGTCTGGAACAGGCCTCTGCTTGGGCGTCTACTTGCCTAGATCGTCGCGAACATCTGCTTGGACGTCTACTTGCCTAGATCGTCGTGCAACGCATCCACCCCTTGAGCTGTACTACACCTTTCTAGCTCAGGCCCCACGCATTGGGCGCCGAATGTGGTGGCACTCACACGCCCTTTTCTTCGTTAAGCGACGACAAAAATGATGATACTGGCCCCACTAGTTGCAGCGCCAAATGTGGTGTTACTGATGCTCGTCTCTTACACACTGCACCTGGCTGATGTGACGATACTAGCCCCACTTATTTGCTTACAATGTTCCACAAAGAAAAATAGTAATTTGGTCAGTCCTCATATATGCTCCTGTCTCAGCGGTGAGTTACTCTTACCTCAGGGTTCGTGGTATTGAGGGATGGATGCATGCATAATGGCATTCAAAAACACGTGGTCAGATTAACAGCCCATATTTATTACCTTCTTGTAACAAACTCACGCAACTGCGCTTACATCGGCACGTACAAACTTCTTGTACAAAATAAAACTAAACTGAAAGAGAACTGAACTGAACTGAACTAAAATGAAACCCAACTAAAACAAAGAAAAATAGCACGTGCTAAACTCAAATTATGAACCGATAGTGGGCCGGCCACGCGGTTAATACGGCTGTAAATTCACGTCAAAAAGTCAAATAAATTGAAGCTGGTTACTAATGCATAGTTCTAAAAAGTCTTTTCACCATGACTGGGCTGGGTGAACTCATCTACATATTTTCAAAATAAATACCAAAACTCTCAAACTGCAAAACTTTTAAAGGATCAATTTCTCGTAAAATGTCCAAGAGTTCAAAGTTGATTGAAATTTCTTGCCGTTTTAGATAAGTCCACACAAGACATATTCACTTTAAATTTACGTATCGTCAGAACATTGAGAACTTAGAACAATTTTAACTTACTCAGAACTTGAGAACATATTATTTAACATTAAAATACTCCAATGAGAAAACTTATCACTAGGAATTACATCCAGATGCTGTTTTCTGTTACTGTACTGTTTCGCCAGGCCCAATAGCGGTTTTACATTTAGAGTGGGTTTTCTATGTGATTTCTTGTCCAGCAAAATTACAATCTTTACATTATTTATTTAAATGACTAACTTAGAAAATTATTAGGCTTACGACAACAAACATGGAACCCTCATATTGAAACAATTATTATTGACTAACAAAAATTTAAAAAACACAAGTTTTTTAATAATTTACAGGCAATATATTAAAGTAGCATGGCCGGGCAACACACTGGGGCTATTGACATTAATAAATGCATCAACCCTACCCTACACCTAACTGATACTAGGCTGACCAGCTCTTGGTTCTGAAGCGTCAGTAACACTGGCTAGCATTAATTTATGTGCAAACAAATAAGCAACAGCGGAGACTCTAGAAATACAACTGATGTATTGAAAAACTATACCCCAACCGCAGGCTGGTCGCTTCACAATACGCAGCTGTAGATACCTTATCTCTTCTGGACCTCTGATGCCTCCTAGTGATAGTTTTATGTACTGTGGTGTGTTATGAGTGCTTTTGTAGTCCTCTTTTGGTGGTGTTTGGAACTACGCGAGTCTGAATGAACTAACACTAGAATGCACTGAATGGTTGTTTTGTGTTCGGCCCGAATAATTCGCATGCGCTAAGTGTTTAGTTATTTTTCGCGCTCCAAGTTTTATCTCTGTTGTCGTAAATTATTTTTGTAGTTTATATTGCTTAGTATGTGTCTTGATAAGTTTTGTTTTGTATTTCACTACATGCAATAAGACATTTTACGAAGCACATTATAGTGTTATATGTGGTTAGATACAGTTTTACTTCGTGCAATCCACTCGTTTTGTGTTGTGACGGTAAATAATTCGTCCATTTGTCTTTTATAGTTGTTAAATTTTGACAGTGATTTTGCATTGTAAGAGTGCCACAATATATTTTACGAGAGAAATTTTTGTTTTTACTCAAGATGTAAATAATTTTCTGTGTGCCTATATATATATATATATGTCTACTAGAATCGGCATACTGTAGAAACATTTATTTGGTTTTTTACTGTTCTTCACACTTGAAATTATGTACATTTTATGTGATACAATATTTTTATTAATCTCTATTTGAAGGTCAGCCGCGAACATGAAACGAAAACATTATCTCACAGACGAGGAGGCAATAGAAATGATTCTGACTAGAAGGAATAGTGAGGAAGAAGACATTACATCAAGTGATTCCAGTGAGGAGACAGTCCCTGATAATAATGACATGGATAAATCAGCCAAGCCATCTACAAAAAAAAAAAACTGTTCCTAGCAACGATGCACAGCCCTCAACCTCTACTGGTAGAACAGAAAATGGCGGTAGAAGAATGGTTTTGGAGGAATCGTCGTCGGAGTCGGAAGATGATTCAGACAGTGACAGCAACGAAACACTGAGCAAGAAAAGTAAGTGTGATACATTTGTCTGATCATCAAAGAATTCGTGTCCTACTATTCATCCTTTTATTGACAGTAATTCTGGATGTAAAGCTAATAATATAAATGCAGGAAGCTCTGTGTTAGATTTTTTCCTCATATTTTTTACCGAAGAACTAATGAAGTTTATAGCACAGGAATGCAACAAATATTCCCAGTATGCTACTGAAAATACGCCATGTGTTCCACACTCCCGTATGCTACAGTGGAAGGATGCGAATTTTGAGGAAATGTTTTGTTTTTTGGCCATATGCATGCTCATGCCACGACTGAAAAAACTGAAACTTAGTGAATATTGGTCTAAGAATTCTCTTCTGCGAACACCCATTTTTGCAGAAATCATGTCAAGAGACAGGTTTTTGTTACTACTTTGGATACTACATTTTTCGGATAACAATGTAAATCAGATGGGGGACAGGCTGTACAAAATTAGGTCGGTTGTAGACAGGTTATGAGAATCTTTTTGAAAAGTATTTGCCCCATTTAAAAAACTGTGTGTTGATGAAAGTCTATTTCTCTTCAAAGGACGGTTGCTTTTCGAACAGTACATACCATCAAAGAGAAGTAGATTTGGTATAAAAACGTTTGTTATATGTGACTGCAAAACTAGTTATGTACTTGACTTAATTGTTTACACTGGCTCTGTTAGTGACATTGTTGAAAGTGATTTAGGGAAATCAGGTGATATTGTTGCTACTTTGTTAGCTCCCTACTTGGACAAAGGCCACATTGTGTACTTAGATAATTGGTATTCCAGTCCATTGCTGTATATGTGGCTTCATGATCGAGCCAGAAATGCTTGTGGCACTGTCCGAAAAACAAGAAAAAATATGCCCAAAATGTAAAACAAACTAAAAAGGGGGGAAATATATTTTCAATCATCTGGTCCTTTACTGGTTCTGAAATGGTGTGACAAAAGGGAAGTGTGGATGCTTAGTACATGTCACACAGTAGAAATGATGGATACAGGCAAGACTGACAGAAAGAGTGGCCAAAAAATCATGAAACCAAACTGTGTTCTCGATTACAACTCTTGTATGGGATCAGTGGATAGAACCAATATGGTAATTAGTACCACTGAATCAGTACGAAAAACTCTAAAATGGTATAAAAAATTATTCTTTCATGTACTAGATCTCACAGTTTTGAATGCTCACACGCTGCATACAGTAGTTACAGGCAAAAAAAATGCCTATTGCGAAATTTTACTTATCTCTCATAAGGCAACTATTCAGAAGTATAGCAAAGAAAGGAGGAGATCAGGTGGAGGAAGAAGACACACCTTTACGCTTGAAACAACGACACTTTCCAACAGCTATTGCATCGCACGGAGTGAAAAAATTTCCCACTCGTAAATGTGTTGTATGTACACATCACAGTATTCGCCGTGAGACGAGGTACGCTTGCAAAGACTGCGATGTAGCTCTCTGTATCGTTCCGTGCTTCGAGCATTAGCACACAAAAAAATTTCTGAAGTAATTTTAGTTACTTCAAGCTATTCTCAAAGCAGTTATTATAAAAGCTTTGTTTATTGTCTGTTATACAACTAAGATTGATAAAAAAAGTTGAATGTCACTTTTTTTTGTAGATATTTACCAGTGTTATGGCTTTGTGCATTTCATTTTATATATTAGGGCATGTGTATGAAAATGGTTATTCCTGTGTTTTATATATCTATGTGTTATGTTATAAATCTTATTAGATAAATAAAAAAATTACAAAAAGGTTAGTTTAAATTTTTTTTACTGAATTGTATAAAACATAAAAAATGTTTTTAAAAAACAAAAAAAAAAAAAAAAAAGGTTATTAGATAAGCTTTCCTTTCATGTGCAACGTTGAATAAATTCAAAAGTCTGTGTCAACGTATTTTCCAACTGAAACGAAGCTTTTACTTTATCAGAGACTGTAAAATTTTTTGTGGTTTAGTTCACCTTTGAATTTTAGTAGAGGTAAATGTATGTAAATTGAATTTATTTATAAGTCAATAGATGTAAAGAAAAAAATTGTGAAAGTATATAATATGAAACATATATTTTATGAATGTATGCGAAACATGTAGAAAATTAGAAAAAAGTGCAGTACTGTCGTTTTTTATTTTGCCATTTTTTTTTGTTTAAGAAATTTTACAAATATATATGTGTGAGTATAGTAAGGCTTAGTCAATAAATTAAAAGAAAAGAACTGATATGTGAGATGTTATGTTTATCAGAAGTAATTCTCTGGGTACCAAACTTAAAATCAGATAGTATATATAAGAATGTATAACGATAGAAGAAACTGATGGGTCTACTTTAGCAAAATATAAATTTGAATAATATAAAAAATAAAATGTGATTTTGCTCAAACATTATTGCTACTGACTTATTTACAAATAACATTTAAATTAATAGAAAACACAACATAAATACTTTCATTTGCAATACCAAAAAGTGAAAAATATGCAATTTTTAATTAAATTGAATAAAAAATTTTTTATAAAAAAAGTGTCTAAAACAAAAAAAAAAAAATGTATTATCAGACGATGATAAACAAATATATACAATCATCATAGAGGAATGTTTTAAAAAAGAATTCAGCACCATGAGAAAACTAGCATTGATAATAGCTAGCACATGCCATATAACATGTTATATAGATAACAGCAGCCAAAGGGTTAAGGTAGTGGCTAACTTGCCTTTTTTATTTATGACACTTCTCTACTACAAAAAAAAAAGGTTTGGAGTAGCGTATCGATTGGTCACATCTGGAAGGGGGAGAAGGGAAGACACTCTCAAACTCTGCTGTGCTGTGTAGTGACAAGATAAAGTGAGACAAGGACACAGCCTGCTTGGTCAGGGGGAAAGGAATGTAACCTTGACAGGGGACACAAGGACTATACAGCGCTGCTCTCATCTCGTTTCCACACAATCAACAATTTTGGAAGCGTGCAAACAACCACTAGTTAGCACTAAGCACTAGTTGAACACTGTGAGCATTAAAAAATACGTCAACTTTTAAGTTGTCGAATAATTATTTGCATTAAACATCTTGCCATTGATTTTACAGAACAATAAAATGGTCACAGATATTAGAAAACAGTATCCAACATTACGTTTAATGTAATTTACTACAATAATTTTACAGTAAATTGTTGAAAAACAGTTGTATGAAGACTTCGTAACAATAAAAAAATGCTATCTACAAAAGTTTTCCTGGGTCATTGTCACGTGATGGGTGGAGGAAATAAAATTTCACTCATTACTGTCACTCTGAGGATAACTCGTGCTGCTCAGGCTCGTCTTCATCGGTAGTTTCCGAGGTGGTGTTCCATAGCTCATTGTCTTCTGTACCGTCAATTGCATTGGAAATGCCTCACTTTTTGAAACTCCAGGTTATAATTTCTTGTTTCACCATTTGCCAGGCAGCTATTATCCATTCCAGAATTTTCCTTACTGACGGATGTTTTAACTTCCCACTTGGTGTTGTTCATCACCGCACATTTATTAGGAATACATTTTCTGAAACTCTCTTTTGAAAGGCTTGTTCACAGACACATCAAGAGGTTGACGGACTGAAGTTAAACCACCTGGAATAGTTGCAATGTCGGTTTTAAGAGCTGTTAATTTTCATTTGACCCTCTCTGTTATGTGGGCTCTGAAGCTGTCCAAAACCAACAAACTTTTGTGTTTGAGAAGAGTTCCGGGCTGACGATCCGAAACTGTGTCAATCAAGTATAAAATGAGTTTCTCTTCTATCTACCCCTTCTCTTGAATATGGACAATTACTCCAGGTGGTCTTTTTTCCTTTGGCATGCTTTTCCTCTTGTGTGCAACACGTGGCGGTACTTTCCGTCCATCTGCCGTGATAACAAGCATGACTGTGCATCTTTGCTTTTCGCAGCCAGTTCTGATAGGGATTGACTTAGCACCTTTTTCCCGCTACCATTGTTACCATTTGTGAGTCCCAGACAATTGACATTTGGTCAGCATTCCCCAACTGAGACAACAGATAACTGTTACCCTTCTGGAGTGAGTTTTGTTTCGAATCTGTGAAAATAAATTATTTTTTCTTCGTACTCTGCAGGTAAACGCTGTGCCAGCGTCGTCCGTCTGCGTGTTGTGAAACCATATTTGGGTGCTGAGCTTATTTCCCAAGAAACAATCGCTGATCACGAGATGTCAAAATTAACTTTTCATGTTGTTTCCGTCATCCACGATTGTTTGCTTCTGCCACGTCAAATTGTCAAGCCACTGCACTGTTTTCGTTTTCTTCAGCATATTTTATAACTGACAGCTTCAACTGAGCTGTGTAAGAAGAACGCGAACTTCCGGCCGTCATCATGACCAGGGCCATATTTACGCACAGGCTATATAGGCTGTAGCCACAAAAGGGCCCGCACCGCATGAAAAAACAGTATTGCTTTGTAGAATTATATTCATAAAATATGTGCACAAAGTGTGTAGGTAGACTGTAGTTGTTTTGTGTGGGTAAATTTCACTGAACTCATCTCTTCAGTCAGTTGAAAGATCAGTAGCATTAACTCCAACTCAAAGACATTGTTTTTTTTTCACGTTGGCCTGGCGTGCGCGTGCGTATTACTTGTGAATATAGGACCCATTTTCTAGTGCGTGTTTCGGTGTGTCAGTGATCGTATACATAATTAATTATTTTTTTATCTTAACATGCAACTTTAACCTTTATTTGAATGTTTTTAATCTTAATCTTTGTACGCGGGGCTCAGCTTACAGTGCCTCCTCTTATCTCGCTCGGTCTCCCACCCCCCAAAAGTCGTTTAGAATTCTACACCAGTCACCAAGGATGCCAAGTGTTTGAGATTCCTATTCATATATTAGCTTTCCAATGACTGAAGAGTTGAGTTCAGCTAAATTTACCCACACGAAACAACTACAGTCTACCTACACACTTTGTGCACATCTGCTCTGCAAGACCAACGTGTTGTTGTTGTCCATTTTGGCACGAGAATAGGTTTATCAGTTTTTGCTTTTTTTTAAGTAATTTGTTAGAACTTCGTATCTGTTAGTTGAAGCTGTAAAATATACATGCTACAGAAGCCCTCTTGCAACGCTATAAAGAAATTAAAAAATAAACACTTTTTGGGCTATCGGAGAACGAAGGCAATTCAGGAAAATCACGTGTTACTAGCTCAGCGAGGACAGAAACCTCGCGTGGAGCAAAAGGGCAAAAGCTGGCTTGATCCCGACACTCAGTATGTGTAGGGACTGCGAAAGCACGGCCTATCGATCCTATTGGCTGAGTTAGCTAATTGCACTGAGTATGACAGTAAAACACACCACAAGCGGAAAATAAACATCCGTTTGACTTCTCTTAACTGTGTCCAAACACAAGCACTAGGAGTTGAACTGACTCCATCAGAAAATTTCGAACACAGAGTTTCATTCCTGTTATAGATCAATTTGAATCTTCATTGCGACAAAGGCTTGAGGCAAACAAACTAAACTAGTTGTTACCCGTCTTGGGTTTCTAAACAAGTTTGATTCACGTACAAATGCATTAGCTCAAACCTTGGTAGAAACATATAATACTGACTTAGACGATCAATTGGGAAATGAACTGATTCAGTTTAAAGCTTTTTATCGCGAGTTTAAAAATGATGCGGAAAAAGAAACTGTCATTAGTCAGGAGATGTCATGTATAAACTACTACTAGAGAAAATGGTCAAAAAGTGTTTTCTTATTATCGTGGTTGCGCTAATAATGTACCTGTCACTTAGGTCTCTAACAGCAGGAGAAAAGTCGTTTTCAAAATTGAATTGATCAAAAATAGACTTCGAACCACTATGTTAGAGGACAGGCTCAATGTTTTGGCTTTGCTAAGCATTGAAAGTGATATTTTAAGACAACTAAGTTTTGATGATATCATAAGTAGCTTTGTTAGTAATAAGTGTAGACGCATACCTATTAGCCACTAAGTACTCAATGGTCTAGAAAGATTCTTATGTAATAACTACAATTTAGTAGTAAATTGCATTAACTATTTTTATATTAGTGTACTGAGAACTTGAAATGAAACATGAAACTAAACTTTGTATTCTTGTTTTAGTATAGTTTTTATATGAATGTTAATGAACTGTGTTGAATACGTGCATAAATAATTTTCGATTATTTTCAATCGGTTTGGTGTCGCAACACGGCGACTGTTTGGTTAAATTGTTTACAGATTAATAATATTAAAATTGTTTTCCAATTAGAAAATTGCTTAAAACATACTTTTTGTACATCAAATAAGTAACTACCTACCCACTGCTTCACTGGTGGAAGGAGGCACTCAATATTCCCGTATCCATAAACCCCCCTTCCCGGCCATCTCTTCGTAAAGGCCCGCACCATGGACTCAGCCTAGGGGCCCACAGACATTAAATCTGGCCCTGATCATGACAACTTTTTACCCAGTGTATTGTGCAGACACTTAACATGAAACACACTGAACAGGAACATGGATTAGGGCAAACAAAAAAAATTAGGGTGTTAGCAGTGAAGGTCACAGCGAGAGGGTTTGGAAGGAAGGGGAGGAAGAGGAGGCAGCAAAAGAGAAAAGGAAGAGGAATAATGACTGAAGAGCGGGTGGTGAGAAACTTACTCTCTCCTCCCTCCCTCCCCCAGCGTCTTTGACATCTGCCGTCACCTGAGACAGTTTACGACTACCACGTGGCGGTGTTTTATTATTTTTCTATTTTCCGTGTATAGCATGCACCCCAGAATTTTTATCTTTTATTTTGGAAGTCATTAGTGTGCAAAAGCATTTTAAAATGTAATTTTTGACAAAAGTTCCTTTACACCTAAACTTTATCACAAAATATGGCATATCACTTTCTTAAGGTCGAAGTAGAGTGGCTGCCTGTGGAGCACTGCACCTGACTACAAAAATGCAGAGATAGTTGAAAACAGTTACCGAACTATAAAAATTGACAGAATTTCTGTCTTTCTTCTTAACCATTGTTTTTGTGTTCAGACAGTACCTCTTGACCTTAAATACTTCCGCTGTGTTATCGATCACTGTTGTGTTAAAACGGCCTAAGACTCAAATACAACTCGTTTTCGTTACCGTTTGCAGCATATGAATTTAGATGGGGTTTTTGTTTATGCTTATTTCTAAATTAGTGATGCGATATTCCACTTTGTGACTACATGCTAGCAAATCACGGAACAAATGTTTTTTTTTCTAAATTTTTTTGTCTATATCTCTTAAAAATGCTGGCGAATGTAAGATGCCATCGATTCTAAGACGCAGGCCAATTTTACGTCTCTAAAATCCTCAAAAAATGTGCATCTTAGAAGCAAGTAAATACGGAACTTTAGAGGTTTAAAGTGTGTCGGGCCCCCTGATTGCAAGCAGCCTAGTCGGGACAATCCTTTCACAGCAAATCGGATTTCAATAAAATTACCAGTAACTCTGTATTATTAATTCACACAATAGTGTTACTTGATTTATATGAATTCTATGTTCTCTTTCAAGATGTTCTTTGAGATTTGAGGTATTATAAACTCGCACATTTTTGACGCCTCTTGATCGCACAGTTTTACAAATAGTGCATTGTGTGTTGGGTCAGATTCCACAATCTTGACATTTTACACAGATAACACGTAGCTTTGTTACCGTGGCGCGCCAGACATCTACCAGAGTGCCAACTGCGGGCCGCGTGTCGCATGTGACTGTGCGAATGTAGATCAGATGACTGTTGCCGGCCTTCTGTATCTTCTGTGTGATTGTTGCAGTGTGCTAGGAGCCCGCACTTCAATTTTGTCATTGATATTTTTGGGAATTATGTGGTAAGTTTACACGGACATGTACGGTATTAACACACACAAAATAAAAAACGTTTATTGCAGTAATATTGATCTAGTTGGCTCTGATATCAGTTGATATGCCAATACAACTAAATAGAGCAGTTGTATCAGGCGTTGGCAGCTCCACTTATATGGCTAAATATCGGCAGTATTGGCAGTCGCCAATCCGGATCGGTACAGCACTAAACTTAATTAGGCTACTTAACTTAGGCCGTGTCCAATTCACCCAAAGAGTGCTCTTTCGTGCTCTCGCTCCCGCAAATACGTCACAACTACGTCAGAGAGAGCACTCTCTGCCTGTCTCAATTGGTCGCCGAGAGTACGAAAGAGCGAGAGCACGAAGTTGTATACTCGCTCTCGCTCTCTCGTGCTCTCTGGCATACGCCATCTTGATTTCAACTATGGTTTGAGGTTACTTAAGAAACGTGCGATATATATTGCACATATGTCATTATTTATACATAAATAATTATTTCCAATGAACAGTTACCTATCGCGAGTAATTCGGTAAACATTTTCGGCCGTAATATGCCTTTAAATAGACAAAATAAAAAAATTTGGCATCGCCTATTTAACAGCTATTCCCGCTTGAAATACAGCGCCAGTAAGTTAAAAAATTATTATTTGAATAGTTCACAAGTGTATTTAATATGTCTATAACTTGTATTAATATAATTTACGCACTCGTAACCTTTACATCATTTGTTTACAAATACGAGAGAGCGTCGTCCCAATTGTAGAGAGTGAGAACACCAGAGAGCAAACAAGAGCTCTCTCTTGTTGTGCGAAAGAGCACTCTCTCAACAGAGTACTCTTTGAATTGAGACACGGCCTTAGGCATATCTTGAGTTACCATGTAAGTTGAGCATGTACATTAGGTTAACACACTACAAGATAGGAGATGCAACCCGTAGAGGTCGTGTTCTGTGGTGATCCAGGTCACCTTTCATTCGAATCCAAGCGTGGTATTTCATTTATTTCTGCAGGTTTCTTTGTATATGTGCTCTACCAAACCTTGAGTATTTATCTCACAATAGGCTACAAGGTGGAAGTCATTTTCAAAGTGTCTTTTTTTTTGTAAGGCTTAATACGCGAGCTACGTATTTTATTTCCCCCAAAGTCTTGATTATTAACTACGGTATTTCATCACATAATTGTCACATATTTCTTGCCAAATTTAATGCAAAAAATCGTGGGTGCGACCATTATTAAGGAAAATTCCGGCTGTAAAAATTATTATTTTAAAACTAAAACTTTTCATCACTGATGACTCTATTTAGATTTTCGAATGCACTATATTTGGCAGAAATATTGGATTATGAATTCTGAAACAATGACTACATTTACAAAATTTAATAGACCTTGGAGGTTAGGTTGATTTTGTTCGGCAATCTAATTTTGTGCATAGTTAAATATGCACATATGGTGAGAACACATTTCGTGATTAGCAGTATTTACTGGTAAATAGGCACTTTTGGTTATTAGAATATCAATAAATACAGTAGTTTTCCAAGTTCCGTTTCTCTTGAAGTTTTTTTTTTTTTTGGCTTCTGTGTGTCATACTGTAAAAAAATTTAAATTTTCTTTTCATTGCTAACTAACATTTTAAAATATTTGTGAAGTAGAAAGTGATTTACGATAACGACGGAACTTTTTTGTTGCATTACCGCTACTGTTTATTACCGTTGCGGTGTTTACAAAACTAACTTCGTTTTATTTTGAGACGTCATAGGTATATACTACGTTAAATTGGGAAAGTCCAACTCAACGAGCATATAGCGTACTGAAAGAGTGGAAACTCCCATGTTAAACTTGTGTCCTGGAAAACAGACGATTATAGACAGCTATGGAGCGATAGCAGCGACACGTTCTGTCCCAGGCAAAAATCGGAACTGAAGTGCGCACGTGCATCACTTCCATGCATCTACGTCACTGTCTTTCGTCTCTTTCTAACCTTGTTTTGCTTTTGGCTACAGCTGATCAGCTGTTACGATCATGTGGTAAGTATGCATGTATTAGTGTCCGAGATGAAATCCAATAATTGATGCCACTCTATTTACTAGCACTATAGGTTTGCTAAAGATGTTTGTATAAAAATATAGCAAATTTGCATATGCGGATGCTGTGCACGCGGGAAAAATGTTCAGTTTACAAATGCCGATTAGGTTGCGTCGTCCACAAAATCATTTTCACAGCAGTTAACCGAAGACAATCTTAAAAACATTTTGACTCGTGTAACGAAAATCTTGGAGACATGCTGACTCATGATAGATTTTTGTTACACAAGTATGATTTTAAGACTGTCTAGGTTAACTGCTGTAAAAATAATTTTGTGGCCTACGCACCATAATCGGCATTCATAACCTAAACATAATTTCTGTGTGCGCCGCATCAGCATATATAAATTTGCCATATTTTCGTACAATAATCTTTAGTAAACCTATAGTGCTAATAAATGGTCTTGCATACTTCACACAACTATTGAACTTGATAAAGGAATACCAGCATTCTGGCTTGAATAAGATCAACAGGCCCTTTAATTTTATAGACCACATACTGTTTAAGATATTTTAAAATCTGGAATACATAATTTACAGAAAATCAACAAATTTATCCCACTAATTCTAATTTGGCTTTCTTTGCATACAATAAAAAGGTCCCATATGATATTTACTAGATTTGTTTTGTTATTTAGGCTTATTCTAAAAAAATCTACAGCAAAGACCTAAAGTAGGGGCAAAGCACGACCAGCGGGCAAGGAGTTTGGGATGTTTAAAACTCGTGTTTCCCAAATGGAATTGGCCAGTTTTGTTTATATCAAGTATTAAAATCAAATCATATGTTATATTAAGCTCTGATCTGGATAGAGAACATAATATTTCTAAATTTGTAAGTTTTTTGGTATAAAAGTGATTATTTCAAAATTAATTACAAATTAAGGCCCTTTTCGTAAACTGCTTCATTCAAATAGTTATCTGAAGACATAGTGGAAGCAGATATCAATGAAATTATTAAAAAATTATAACTTCAAATCTTTACACAAGTTGTACATTGGCTGCAGTCACCAATTTCTTCCGAAGTAAATTCCACTCCCTCACCGACCTAATAATCATTGATTGCCTACCCCGCTCTGCTCATTTGGCCTACCTGGATCTTTTCGCTGTTATTTTCTCTTACTTTATATTCTGCCGTAATTAACAGACAACCTAACTTACCCCAGCCCCTCCCTCTCCATTCACCACCTTGTACATTCTGTACTCAGCCTTCCTACACTTCTTTCTTCAACGAGCTCCACCACATTTCCTTTAGCATCATATATGTCGTAAAGTTCCCTTTGTCCTCACCAGCCTACCCTTACCTTCTCTAACTATCCTTCATCCACCTTGCTACCTGTCTTTCAACCTTCTCCAGCTCCTGCACCTCCAGTTCAATGTGAGGGCCCCACTCTGCTACCACGTACACTAACGTTGATCATATCATTAATATACACTTTTTCCTTCACTGCACAATTAAGACCCTTCAATACCCTTCTCAGCATACCTAGAACCCTTCCACATTTGGACACCACTCTCGCTACCTATCTTCTCCTCCCCTAGGTTACTCTGCATCATTATGCCTAGGTGCTTGCATTCTGAAGCTTCCCATAAATATAAGTTTTAAATATTTAGAGATTTCAGATGGAGGTAGTTGGTACTCACTCCAGGTTATGAACAGCTTTAGAGTTAACTTCAACTCTATTGAGTAGATCACTGTATGTCTTGTAAGGATAAATCTATTAGTTTTAAACCTTTCAACAGTTAATGCTATACATAAATGCTGTCAATCTGGACTGTACCAGTCACAGACAATGAGTAGTAAACTAAAATACAGCACTAAAAGTAACCATTCCACTTAACAAGCTTAGTGATTCGTCAAAAAAAAATTACACTTGGGTGGTTCTTGTTCTTGAACAATATAGGTAACATAAACTTTTGTCATTTTACAGCATATACATTTATTTTCTTACAAGAAACTTTACAGAAATTAAAAATACGTCACATACAGTGGCATAATTTATGCAACCATAACTTCTTCGGTAAATATAAAATTGGGTACACTAAAAAACTATTACCATTCAAACAACCTTTTACAGTTTAAACTATCACTTTTTCCAGTAGAAAAATTAGACAGTCTATAATTTCAGTACATACAAGATGAACTGACGATAAAAAAAAACTGTTTGGAGCATTCTTGACTACACAAATTTTTATTTAATCAAAAAATTATTTGCATGATTTCATAAAATTACAATTTACAATTTCTCTATCTCCTTGAGCTCTGTTCTAGATGGAGATATTTTGACATCATCAATACAGAAATAGAAGTGTAATGCAGATTAGGCTCGATACTCTTAGTATAATTTAGCAATAAGGCAATTTCTAACAACACAATCTAAGCTTGACAAGAAGCATTAACAACATAAAGCAAACATGTGTAGCACAGCAATAATATTTGGTATTACAGGCATTATTGTGACAATTATCAAACAGCATCTGTTAACATCCCTGCTGTTACGCATAAGAACAGATTTTAATGTTGGGTACATGCATATAGCATATTATATTTTATTTTTTATTCATTCAGCATCCTGTTTTAAGTTTATATATGTATATATATATATATATATATATATATATATATATATATTATATATA
>PNEQ01046806.1:13654-36466 GCA_003012365.1 Medauroidea extradentata | reverse complement strand
CTTGCTTCTTTTCTAACTTCATCAAATGAAAGCCAAACAGAATCACGTTTTCTACCACTCATGTTGAACTGATAAATCTCCAAGCACAAACTGCGTAGAATATAGGTATTCCCAATCCCAAAACAAATGGGGATTCCCATACCTGAAGCCTCTCATAGTGGGGATTTCCCATCATAGTGGGGATTTCCCATCATAGTGGGGATTTACCATCATAGTAAGGGTTTCCCCATACTGCAGAGGATTACCCAGCCAGTAGGTATTTCTCACACAATGACAACACAGTTCAGATTGATTGCAGAATGTGAATTTAATTTTTGGAGGCAATTTGCTGGACATGGCATATTACTAAAATAATATTTAATACAAAAGAAGGACTTTCTGTGATGAATGGAAGTTGTTTTATCCTGAAACATATAAGATTAATTGGGTACAATCGTTAATTTAAAAAAAAAAAATATTGGTTTGTTTGGTTTATTTAACAAAAACACCTGGTTTAAACCATGATTTAAACCTAGGTTTAAACCATGGTGGTTTAAACCAGCCAACTCTGTTACAACACATATGATTAGGTGATGTACGTCTGACACAACGTAGCTATCTGCAAACCAATAGTAGGCATCAAATACTACAACAGCGGGATTCTTATTGGCTCAGTCAAATAGGGCTCCACGTAAAAGCGAAAGCCAGCCATCTTCTGGTGGATTGAACGTTCGTTGAAACCCAGCCAACAGTCAAGTTTTCATCTCTAACAATGACCCGATCAAGAAAGTATCCGGCATAAATCCAACCTCTCCTCAGTTGAACCCGCGAAATATCCGGGACTCTAGTTATCCCTCACTATTGAGAGCAAGCTGGCGTTTATAACGAGGGGGCAGGGCAGTAGTTGTAGGTGTTCATCGGACCGTCAGCTGGGGCACCTCCCAGGTCGGTTAGGACGCCGTCACCAGCTGACCAACTCCGTCGTCCGAGAGCTGGACGTCAGGGACTCCGCTCGTGACCCGGGGAGGTCACGGCCGTGCTCACTTGCGATCAATTTACGTGTCGACAACAACCGTACTCAGTGGTAAGCCGCTTGGACACGAGTTCCAATATACTGCACTTTTATAAATGCTACCTTTATTCAGGCCTGAGTTGGTGGACGCTAGCTTTTTCTTACGTTCGAGGCACGGAAACGGGGAAGGTGATAAGTCGAATATAGCACGTCCGTCAAACACCTCATCGCCTCTAAGCGCGAAGGACTAAACTAGCGTGCAGTGTTTTCGTAGAAAGCGTTTTTCAACGGGGCTTCAAGCGATGACCCTGTTAATTTATTTGTGGAAAGTAAGTGGTAAAGTCCAGTGCAGGTTTCTATGGTTTGGATTCCCGATTACAGTTGATATTTTCTCAGCTCCAGCAACGTGAAAAAGTAATTTTTAGCACTTTTTAAGAGCTTGGAAATCATGTTTTTTTATTATTATTATTATTATTATTATTATTATAAATTAGCGGATGTAATTTTTAAAATTATAGGGACACAGTTTGAAGTGTGTCTTCTTTTCGTAGATAAACGCATTGAATATATTTTCAATAGTTACACAAAAAATATATTGTAGGACACCAGTCGTACCGCTGTACTGTGTACTTTCAGTGTAAATTAAAGCCTCACCAAGTCAATTTTGTGGCGTCTGATAATGATCCTTAATCCCTGATCGTAGTAACCCAGGAGTCACAGGTGAGTATTGGAGACAGGCAGTAGCCACCAATTTAAGCACGGCACCCGAATGTTCACCCCGAGAACTACCTTGACTATATTAAGGGGCCGTTACAGTGTTTCAGGCACGTGTATGCAACCCTCAATGACCCCTATATAAATCAAGGCTAATTAAACTTTCGCTATAGCAACACAAGAGTATTACACACATCAACATTATCTTCACACTTTATCAAAGATACAGTCGTTATTATTTTCGCTGTGTTCTGCAAAATCAAGCATAACAAACGGTTATATTATCAACATGATACAAAAAAAATGTTTGTAAAATTTGCAGTCAACCATTGTTTATACTTGACTTCGGCGAACGCAGCGAAAATAGGAACTACTCTGTCTCTTATAAAACGTGAAAATTATATCGATAAGTGCAATACTCTTACTGTTATAGCGAAAATAAATAGAGCCTTGATTTGTATGGGGTTAATGCGGGCTGCATACATGCGACTGAAATACTGGAACGGCCTTTAAAGAATGAAACATTATGTATGGAATATCAGGAAGCACAGAAATAGTACTTTCTTGAGGTTAGACTCAAACTAACGACCTCCAAAATGGACACAGGTAGGGATAGCACCGAAGCCCCACCGGGTAGCTGGCTGATAACTGACCCGCCAGGGTTAGTGAGAAATTACAGCGCGGACGAAGATTGGTGTGTTCGGCGACAGCTGGCCGAAGTGGGAATCTCTTGATACAGCGGGCAAGCCCGTCCAGTGGTTAATGCCGGGCGCATTTCGATTGGAGAGGGTGGGAGGGGGAGCAGCTGGCGACAAATTGCCCCCCAGGCGTGGGGGTCGAACCCCACACTCGCTTCCACCCACCCACCCACTCAGCAACCCACAACCTCCCCCACGGGTTTGTGTAAACTGTACATGCTGACGCGAACTGCTTTGCAATTAATCACGGCTGTCGACAAATACTGCCTCCCTCATCCCACCCCTCCGAACTTCGCCGACACCCCAATCCGGGTTTAAACTTCCCGTGGCCCCTGAATGCTGACGCTAATTATGTCTGCGTAATTTGGCGTCATGATGACGTACGCTGCAGCCTTCGCCGGCCGGAATTGTTAACGAACTTACAGTCCGCTATAATTTATACCGTTGATTTCGCTCTGTGCTATGGTGGGAAAAAACGTGGGGAAGTTTATGGGAGTGGGGGAGGAGAGTTCCCCTCTCGACGAGGGGAAAGGTTTCCACAGTTGTGTGTGATGTAAGTCATGGTCGGCACGTGTTCAGCTCCAAGTAGCTATCACGTGTTCGACTTCAATGGTTTCCTTCCGAACAACGTCCCGTCACGTAATGGCATACGGATGTTAAGTGTAATAAACGTGTCGGACCAAGTCACGTTTATAACAACACCGGGCGAGGTGGCGCAATTGTAGCACGTTGGACTTGAATTCGGCAGGACCCGGATTCGATATCCAGCTCAGGTCTTCCGATTTTGGTTTACCATGGTTTCCCGAAATCTCTCCGGGCGAATACTGGGATAGCTGCTTAGCAAAGGCCATGGCCGATTCCTTTTTAACCCCCGACGCATAATGAGGGGTGTTACAAGTTTGACCTGTGTGTGTGTGTGTCTGTGGCATCGTAGCTCCTAAACGGATGAACCAATTTTTCTTTGAAAGGTGATTTGATCGAAAGTGTTCTTAGCAATGATTCAAGAAAATATGTTCAGCCGTTTGAAGATCATCGGCTCTTTTCTAGTTGTTGAAGGGGTGTGAGCAGCTTCTTCTAGTCTGCTGAATTCGACATTTAGTATCCTGCGAGTCGGTTTTTTTAATTTATTTTAACTTTAATATATTTACTTCTTTTCAGTAATTGTGTCAAGTTGTCGCTGTCTATAATGAAGTTACTGTCTCTTACGTTACCTTGACTGGGATATGACACGGAATATAATAATTAAGATATTTCACACTCGGAACACGTTTGTTAGCTTTCGCCACGTCTAAATCTTCGTAATCGATAGCTATACAAAAAAAGGTACTATTTCGCAGTCTGTGAGACAATGCGCACTTGATAACCACACGACCAAACTGTCGTTTTACTGTTGAAAGGTGCACAATAGAAACGCCATACTGTGCTCGTACGTTGTTACTAGGGTATAGGTTATTTGTCTCTGAGCGTTAGCATGGACTACATTATCCTGTTAAGTAAATATATAATTTTCCTGCAGAATTACTCTTCTAAGTTTTATCCTAAAACAGCATGCATAAGAGAAACATGAAATAAATTTGTTAATTTGTAATATGTTGACTCAAGAATAAAGTGTAAACAGAAAAAACGCACGTCACTCATTCGGACATTTAAAAAAAAAAATTTGTTTTCAGTTTCAGCATTTTTTTAAATACAAATAATTTTTATTCTTTATTTTTTTGAGCATGCCATTGTAGCCTGCAATGTCTTTATCCACATGTGATTTTTTTTAGTTTGGTGTATCAGTTGGTTTTAGTGTAGTCCTTAAAACGGAAACATGCAATATATGACTTTAACAAGCCAGTACGCGAAAACTATGACAGGTAAAAAATTTCATAAGAGCCAAATTTAGTTACATTCTGTGTCTTAAATAAGAAAAAAAAAATCTGGTACAAATCAAAAATAAAAAAAAATTGTGATGAAAATTGCGGTAGCCGCGTTCTTAAGGCCTCCGCTCTTTAGTTTTGCAGTGGTTTCGAAAATGGTTTTTAAACGTGAATAAATACATATATCAAAAATTCGTCTTACAGTTTTAACACTTACATATCATCGTTCGCAGCGGAATTTTTTTGTTACAATACACCTAACGGACTTTTATATTTTTTGCCCCTGAAATATCACATATTTTGTTGTCGAAATAAGCCAAAATGAAGCAAAATAATTTTTTGCTAGCAAACGGTACATTATTTTGAAAAACACTCTGCCAAAATTATGTATTGTATGACTGTATGTACACAGTCTCAAATTTTTTGAAAGCATTTGGTTTAAAAAATATTACAGTTATTTGCAATTGGTTGAAATAAATGGAAGGTAATGGCCTTAAATATATATTATTTTTGTATTCTTAGCATCACTTGTACAAGTTAAATTAATGGAAACTCATCAATGAATACTACAAAACAGCGCCGAAATGTAAACACTAACATTCCACTCTTGAGAATCTAATTCAACACTTAATTTCTTCGTGTAGTAAGTGGAGTTACAAAAAAAAAAAAAAAAAAAAAAAAAAAAAAAAAAAAAAAAAAAAAAAAAAAAAAAAAAAAAAAAAAAAAAAAAAAAAAAAAAAAAAAAAAAAAAAAAAAAAAAAAAAAAAAAAAAAAAAAAAAAAAAAAAAAAAAACAACGACATAAGTAGGGAGAAATATTTTGATTACAATATTTTCAAGTTAAAATTATTCCTTTTCGAAATCATAAAGGACTTGCAAACTAATTTACGATGTTTACTATTGACAGTTAGCCTTCTAACATGGCACTAACCAAATCTTAGTTCAATAAAAGCGTTCACATATGATACGCACATTTAATGCGATAAAATACTTTATGCCGACAGCGTGAACAAAGGCGTGAAAAATAGTTTGTAGATTAATTGAAAAATGACATGTAATTTCTTTTCACACTTATTATTTTTTTAACTTTTAAATTAAAGCATGATTGGAGCGGTTATGAGATATTTCTGGCATTACTCATCAAGTAATGTTTAAGAAAGGGGGTTTAATATTTCATATTTCGGTAATTTAAACTCTCAAAACATATTCTTCTGGGTAACGAATTTTACCGAGATATTAATAGCGTGTATTTCCGACCGTATTTCTAAAAAGATGAAAAAAAAAAAAAATCCCGCGTAATTAACGAGAGAAAAAGAGGCACTCACGCCCTCTTTTATTTTACCTATTTTTCTCTCTCTTTTTTTTAGTTTTTTTCTCATTTCTTTTATTCTCTCCCTTTTTTGTCTCTACCTCCCTCTCTCTCTCTTTCTCATGTGACAAAACCATATATTAGTAGGCTACCATCATATATGCGCGGTGTAAGATAGCTAGGTTAATATATATAGTCTATGAATCAACATAAAACATTATCTTAATTTCTTAAGAAAATTTGCTTCCACTGTACAAGGGCATACAGTCATTTGGGGAAACTTTGTACTGGTCAGGGAAACTTTGTACCACCAGCCTGGTTTAATTTCAAATGGTGTATTTCAGAATATAAGAATACTGCTGTGTTCTAGATGAATACATTTGTTAACCTTAAATTTTGCATAGTGATTGAATGCCACAAAGCTATTATATAAAAGAAAATCCCTGGTACAGTATTACCCCAAAATGTTACAAAGTTATCCAAAATGACTGTACTTAATAGATGACACACGAGTGATATGAAGCAACAGAAAGCTTCTTGCGTGTACTGACATTTTTATTAACGCCTAGTTTTAAACAAACACTAACGCTGAAAAATATAATTAACCGAACCAACTTGGCAAGGTCTCAGTAAGTTTCTAAACGCGATCGCGGGCTCAACCTACCAACCAGATAGAGCAATTAAATGAACTATCAGTGTACTGAAAAGGACACTTTCAGTCTTTATTTATTCTACACAGTTTCCATTTTATTTTGGTCATTTTCGCGGCCAGGGAGGACAACTGGGACTGTCACACTGTGAACAATTTTTTCCCGTCGATTTACGAAATTTCCAGTAAAAATATCTCCAGATACCTCTATGAATTCACGGGAACTTATTTCATAATCCAAAAGAAGATTCCATAAAACAGTTTCATCACACGTAACTGAGCCACACTTACATGTCTATAATGCTACATTGCATTTCTACAGATTTGCAGATTTACCGATGATGATATTAAAATATAGCCGTAATATTTACAGTTCTCTAACCCATAAATTTACAATTTTTTCCAGGCAAGTGTCGACAGAATTATGGACATATTACGTATGATTTCGTAGTGTATATCTACCATAGAAATTTCCGTATTTTATTTTTGCGGACACTAATTCCGTTTATTAACGATACATTGAGTTAAAATTTATAATGATGTACATGAGAGTATTTCAAGTGGTACCGAATGCCAGTGGAATATTTACTATGTTACTAAGGAGTACTAAACAACAGTTGCTAAAAATCACACAAACATAAGGTGGCACTGTTAATATCATTTTCGTTGTTTTACGGAGAAGTGCTGGTAAAAAATTGCCCAGAAGTTTCCGTTAATTTACGGAAGGCAACTAGCCCCACTTACGGAAATTCGTACATCTTGAGAATATTAGGACGCAGGCACAATAATGCGAACGGTTATTTATTATTATTATTATTTTTTTTTTTTTTTTAGTTTTTTCTTGCAGTTTTACACATGCTTAATTAATGAAAGCATATTATGTGTAACTGTGTTACAAAACAATGTTTCCGTTAATTATATCCGTAAATTCACGGAAATTGTTAACAATGGCAGGCGAGGATGATTATGCGGCACTGCGCCATTGCCTTCTACAAAGACGGAGGCGAATATATAAACACAACACCCATTCCTCAACTAGGGGATGTAGCACTACATTTCCCCTCTCCGGCCAGGAATCGAACCTGGGATCCTTACTTAGCCCACGTGCGAAGGGTGTAGTGAAGCACTACACGCCAGCTGAATGGCTTGCTAGGAGAGGCGATAATGCATCACATACGTCTATCAACGACAATCTTACCGCTCCTGCCTCACACACACAAACAAAGCTTAAATAGGGAGGCCCCTTAAGAGCGTTACATCCGTAAAATTTTTTTTTTTTTTTTTTTTTTTTTTTTTAAATATTTGTGCCAAACATTGTTCAGCTTTGCACATCAGATAAAACGTCATTTCCCCAAATAAAAAAAAATAGGCCACATAGTTTTTGCATAATCACTCATCAAAGTCACAAAATAGTCTTTGCGGTGTAACCAAAATAAAAAAAAAGTAATTAACTAATGAATTAATAATTATAGGAACTGAAAGTCAGTGTATCAATGCATTTTATGACATGTTTGACAAAAGTCAGTTTTGAAAATTTTAGTAGTAGCCAAAAGTCAAAGTTATGCAAAAATGTACTAGTTTTCATAATTTTTTTTTTAAATACAAAATTGTATCGCTTTGTGTTTACAAAAGTGTCTTGAAGTAGCTCACATCATTAAGTGTCAATATGAATTATCTTGTTTCTGCAAGTAATTATTTTTTATTATTTTGGATACACCGCAACTACAATTTTGTGACTTTGATAGGTGATTATGCTACAACTGTGGGACCTAATTTTTTATTTGGGGAAATGACATGTTATTTGATGAGTAAAAGTTGAACAGTGTTTAACATAAACATAAAATTTGGAATTTTTACGGGTCCAACGTCCTTAAAGAGCGCCGCCTACCCACTCGTTAGAGGCTCAGAAATGACGGAAACATAAGGGCGACCTTGATACGCGCATCTAATGCCGCATCGCCTCAACGAGACAAGCGCTGAACTAGCGTGCAAGCTTCCCGCCGAACCGTTTTTACAATGGGACATTAAGGCTTCGCTCTTTAGTTTTTCAGTGGTTTCGAAAAAAAATATTTTTAAACGTAAATTAATACATATATCAAGAATTCATTCTTATAGTTTTAGCACTTATATATCATCGTTTGTATCAGAATTCTTATGTTGCAATACACCAAACGGATTTGTAGATTTTTCCACCTGAAATATCACATATTTTGTTGTCAAAATAAGTCGAAATTTAGCAAAATATTTTTTTTCTTACAAATAATACATTATTTAAAAAAAACACTGTATGAAATTTGTGTATAATATGATTGTACACAGGCTCAATTTTTTTTCGAAGCATTTGGTTAAAAAAGATTCGAATTATTTGCAATAATTGTTTAAAATAATTGAAAGATCATGGCCTTATGCGGTGACGATATAATGTTACTGGTGGAAAGTGTGCAGCAAAGTTTAGTGCACTTCACAATCTGAGATTCGCATACATCCAGTTAGTACATTTTGAAGTATGGCAGTTTGAAAAGGCCGTTTTTAACTATGTTGAAGAGCTTAGAAACTATGTTCTACAGAGCCTACTGTCTTACAAATGAGGTTCCGAACTTCTCTGAATTGTGTTTTCTTTGCGTACGTTGTCACAATGAACACAAGAGGAATATTTTCGTAGAAACACACCTGTTTACGATCACTCTGCACAAAATTATTAGAAAACTGCTGAACGCATACACGTGATCTATCTTCGGTTATAGCAATCAAAGAACGTTATACGTGCACATACACATTTCAGGTTCACCATTACTAGAGCCCACGATTTTTTGTGAAAAGAATTCTGAAACCGTTTGTTGTAATGCCTTACGTGCACATATGAAGCTTGGCTTCAAGGTTATTGGCAGAACGTATTATTGCACAGGCGTGGCTCATTTGACTTGTGCCAACAGAAACAAGGTTACTGCGACACCACACGTCTGTGAATAGTGGGTAGAGCCCTAGACTCTGAGAGTTAAATACAGCCAATCACTGATCAAGAAGCAGGGCTGCAGATGTACACGCAAGGCATTGAAACAAATTGTTGCAGAATTCTTTTCACAAAAAATCGTGGGCTCTAACCATTACTCACTAAGAGGGCGTGGTACATAATTCAACGCTAAAAGCACTGATCTATAACTGTAGGTGTCTTGAAGCCAATTTGCGAAAATTAAACAATATCAATCCTAGACAATAGTTTTAGCCAACGTTTTAGACAAAATTGTTTCCAGTGTTACGAACTTCTGACGCCGGAACCTCGTGCATTCAACTGCGGCGCAAGAGATCACGCGTAACGAATTTGTAATTCTGGATAAATATTTACTCATACAGTTGGCAAATACCATTATCTAGGATTGTCATTGAGTATTTTATCCATACTGGCTTCGAAAACAGCGTAAAATCAATTGATGTTTTCAGTGTTAATTTATCTACCACGTACTCTTAAAGCATATTTTTAGTGGCCGAAAGTTGAAGAAATGCATGCTTTTTCAGTCCTTTTTATGTACGGAAATCTTGATGCAGAATCTTTTAAAGGATACAGGCGTGTGCAATACTCCTTTTCCGTTAATATTACGAAATAAAATGATATGGTGACCACTGACAGTCTCACATAGGCGAGTTGCCGGCGAGAAGACAGCACGCTGGTTCAGTGACTTGCACCTAGGCTAGGAGTAGGCGTGATGGGCGTGCTGTGTCATCCTTATCACTTCCGAACTTCTAGGTCTCGAACACGCAACATACGTCTACCCACGGCCACCTTCAGGACATTTTACGATCATACTTCGTTTAACACTGCCTTCAAATGCACTAAAATTCAATTTATTGAATGCAATATGACGCCATATTGGAGTCGTAACTGCGGTCCTTTTTGTGTTTGACTTTATCCCACGTCCTAATATTTTTAAATTAGAAATTTCAACAATCTACAAAGAAGAGTTTCTCAAATTATTAATTCGAATAACATAATGACAGAGTTCAGTAACAAAATTGAACTATATTAAGAGGAGTCCTTCGCGGTATCAAATTTCCACCTTTGACGCGTGGGAACAGCGTAGCGATAAGAGCCAGTGTCCCACGCTTGACGAGAAGCATATCGCCTCTATTCGCAGCGCGCCAAACTGGCGTGCAAGGTTTACGCTGTATCCTTTTTACTATGGGACTTTAAGCGGTGGCTCCAATATTTTATTTTTGAATAGTTTGAAGGTAAGACTAACGCATGCCTCTCGTTTTGAACTTTACGAATTCAGGTAATATTTTCGGAGTTACAACAGTCTAAAAAACCCGTTTTTAGCTATTTTGAGAGGCCCGAATATCATGTTTCTAACAAGCATGCTGCATTTTTGAAAAAATAGAAGCATGGTTTCAAGCATGTGTTCTTTTCGTAGGTAAACATAATATTAATGACTTAAGCGGTTTCGCGTAAAAATGTATGCGCGTGACACGCTGCAACGCCGTCCATTCGCCAGTCGAGGACTCCTCTTAAGATACATTAGAATAATGGACGACTTGAAAAGAGGCGGAGCTTCGGTCAGGTGTGCGATACAATTCCTATCTCCATGGATACCGCAGCCGAACATAACCTTCATTTAGTTGTTTGGCTTCACATGTCCCGGATGAGATGTACGTTAAGAAAATTGATTATTTGTTTGGAATTTGCCGCATTTTCAGGTAAATATTAATCTTATGTATTTGCGTATCTTAACCATGAAATTGAAACTAATATTTTTTACCCACACGTGCAAATCTATGAATGCGCAACAGTTTTGCTTTCTGCAATTACCAACTAACAAATCAGCTTGTTTGTAAACAAGCTTTGTTTCCCACAGTATTTCCCCTGCGGTGTGACGTCAGGGGGCGTGTACTTCAAGCCGTCAATTTCATGAATACTGAATAAACTGAAATGAGAGCATTTGTTTGGGTTTACCATATTCTCGTGTCTACGCGATAAGAAGATAGTTTTAAAATAACTAACGTTCGTTGTTTTATCATTTGATTTAAAACCGTGCGATAAGTTTTCAAATGTTCGTTTCACTGTTTATTGCATATAATTACTTGAATGTCTACACTGTAACAATTCTAATTTAAGTAAACACATTAGGCCTATTTTAAATACATATGTGAAGATACGAAAAGATGTTTCATCACAAAAATTTCGAACATCGGCTGTGTGTCATGCCCAAAAAAACGGAGCTTCCTAGACAATTAAACTCAGCGGATTTTTTCGCATTTTTTTCGAAGTGAAAAAAAAAAAAAAAAAATACCCGGGGCATGAAGAAATACCGAGCAATATATTGAACGATCAATAGGATATGTGCGCCTATTTTTTTTTTCATAAAAAAAACTAATCTGAGGAAAGCCAGCTTAAGGATTTACAATTTAAAACACAGCCAGAGAGGGAGAACACGTAAATATTAAGTACATCTGTGAAAGCTCGTTCATAAATCTACCTTTCTTCGAAAAGAGGGTAGCAAGTGCAAAATATGTTTTATTTTTCATGCATATACAAAAAAAGAACCCTAAGTCCTCAGTTGGGAGCTTCCCCAACACATGATGAAGTACATAAATCATATTGCTAAAAAGACGTCACTAATATTGACAACATATTGTACGTTATGTTTGTATTGATGGTTCGCTGATAAGTGCGCATATTTGAAGATCACCTTATCTGTAATATTAATTTTAAAATATTACTGACTGTGACCCCAGGCGTAAACTTTGAGTACGGCACAATTTATACAAGTTTACTGTTATGGGTGATTCACGGTAAAGTATGCACTTTTTAAAATACCATCTTGTGAATAATAACAATTGAGGAGTTGGCTGGAATAAATGTCTCAGTGAGAAAATTGCATATGAGATATTGGCAGGTGTAATGTTTTGGACAGATTAATTTTTGTTTTATTTTACGTCTTTCTCTTGTGATTTCCTCACAATACAAATAAACAGTAGCCCCTTACATAACACAAATTACTAATATTTGCTATAAACACAGTTAACGATGAAACAGTACTGTTTATAGCATAGTGATATCAGCACAAATCGAGACAAAAATTCATAACTTGGCGAAGAATTAAGATATCGGTTCGTGTGTATTTAATGGATATAATGGAACACGGTAAACTGTTTGATGGAAGAAAGGTCTTAGCTTACTCAAGTCTTGATTCCAGCCAACTCCTCGATTCGGATATATTTTTATGGCGATCTCGGGCATTAATTAACCTTTGAGTAAGGTATCATCATTTTGGATGATTGGTTTATGTTAACATGTGGCAGGACAATACAAATTATCTGAAAGGCAAAAAGTAAACTAGGGTTTCAAAAGTGTCGACTTTACCTCGAACCACCCATGTAAGCTTTGAACTATTATGAAGGTCTGAGCTCTCACAAGTAAAAACTAAATAAAATACTGTCGCATCCCCAGACATGCTACCAATGTTAATAAGCTGCAGCCTACAAAGTACGAAAGTCAAACACGAAGAATTGTACAAACACGCATCCTACTGGTATACATTTTTAACATTCCTATTTTTTTTTGTGTTGAATATTTTTATGCGAGTTTTAGCACCAAAATAAACACAAGTATATATTTTAAAAACATATCTTGTAGACGCACAGAAAATATAAAAAATCCATTATTTATTTCTGCTTGTCGTTCTAGCTTCAGAATTTAATTTAATACAAATGAACTTAACAGCGTGAGTATGTAACATGAACTGATTTGCTGCGAGTAAATTATCATCGGTCATTGGTTTTAATTAAAAAAATAGAATAGTAACTTGGTAAGCAAATTAACTGGTTTCCATTACATTATTTAATTGAAATTTTCCGGTGACAAATGTTTAACAAGCTAAATTGTCTGATGCCGCACTTGTAATTACTATAGTGTAGCAAGTTTAAAAGCCATTCAACAGCTGTATCATATCCTGCTGTTTCCACTATTATTTTGAACTGTGTACTATGTAAATTACATATGCAATTACGGTAAGTGAAAAAAATTAAAAGAATAGTTTTTTTTTTTTTTTTTTTTTTTTTTTTTTTTTTTTTTTTTTTTTTTTTTTTTTTTTTTTTTTTTTTTTTTTTTTTTTTTTTTTTTTTTTTTTTTTTTTTTTTTTTGCTGCGGAGTACTAACAAATAAAGACAATGGAAGGTCAAAACACTTTTTATATTCTTGTTCTCGATACAAAAAAGACAATGTAAAATAAACCATTTTAGTTTATCGGTGGTTGGTTTAATTTAAATCTGCGGTGTATCAAGGAGTCGGGAAACGAAAAACCTGTACATTTTTTGCTGCTGAGCTTTATTAAAATATTTTAAGTGTGTATTTTTTTCAATATTTTACGTTGAAACCACGATTTTACTTTTTTAAATTTCGTAAGTAATAAAACAGTTTTGTCCTGCAGACGTGTAATTAAGAGCCCTTTCTCCTAAATTAACTGCATGAACATAGAACTTAACACATTATCTGAATGGTTTAGTGCAAGAAAATTCTGAGGGCAACATTTTGTAATGATTTCTATTAACGAGTCAAGATAACATCATATTGATAACATCTATGACGGTTTGTATTTTCTACACTTCCTTGTTAGATGACTGAGGAAGCATTATAACAAAAAATTCGAAAGTTGAAAATTAAGCAAAATACTGTATTTTCATAGTTAATACTATTATTCTTTCTACGCAATTTTCATTTATTTGAAAGTTGACAACGTAGGGGGGGGGGACCTGGGGCTATAAGGCGAGGATGATACTGCTGTGGTTAGCCGTTGTCTTCCTCAGGGATGGGGATTAAGGGTGTTCAAGTGCGATAAAATCGTAATGTTATATTTGTAAGAAATATCGTAAGTTTTGTAGACGATACTTGTAAGTGTAGTTTCATCTTATAAAACTATTTTACCTCTCACAGTTTTCTCATAACGCTGCGTCAAAATCAAAATTTGCTTGTTACGCTGCCATGCAAATAGAAAAAACTAATTCATCTACTTAAATTAAATAATTCACTGTGAACTAACTTCCCATGAGCTCTGCAATAAAGCATTTTAAAACCCGCAACGTAATATATTGCAATTTTTAAAAAAGATCGCAAAAGTACGCAAAAAATTGCGAATTAAACATTTTTTTAAATATAAAAATAGTTCATGGGATATTGTCTAAACGCTTTATTACGTAGTCCATTGCATGTTATTTCATCGGGAATTATTTCAATTACATGAGTCATCTGATATTCAATATTTTCATGACAGCAGAACATGCAAATTATGACTGACACACCTTTATGAGAGAAATATGCGAGGTAAAATTGTTTCGTAAGAGTAAACTGTACTCACAAGTATTGTCTACAAAACTAACACTATTTCATATAAATATAAAATTATGATTTTTATCGCACCCACAACACCCTTAAGTTGGCCGCCTGCCCAAGCATCCAAGTTGTGTAGCTTCGGTCGTTACCGGATTACACAAAAACTGCTCAACCTAATTAAGGCATATATGTACAGTAATTGCATTCAGAGTACGTTACACGCGTGTATGCCCGTTTCAAGCCCTCCATGTATCTCTCAAGTTTATTTTTGCGCTAGATGACTGACTATCTTGGCTTCCGGGCTGGAGCCGCGTCTTCATAGTTTCAGGAACTGACTTTTCGCCATACATTTCAGCAGGCATCATCTACTGAAATGTATGGCGAAACGTCGGTTCCTGAAACCATGAAGACAAGGCTCCAGCCCGGAAGCCAAGATAGTCATCTGGACAACGGCTGCGAAAGCCTGCAAAACACTCTTACTTTCACGATGCCGAAAATGTCGAAAACTGTTTTTTTTTGCCGTCGTCATAAGTAGGGACCCTTTTTTTCGCGGAAAGAATTTTGCCTCTTTTTGTTTCCGTGCCTTACGCGCACATCTGCAATTCTGCCTCGTGGTCAGTGATTGGATATTTTAGCTGTCGCGAGCCTTGAGATTCTACCGGCAAATCACAGACGTGTGGTGTTGCAGGAAAGTTTTTGTAACTGGCTCAGTCAAATGAGCTACGGCTCTTCACACAGACACGCTGCCAATAACCATGAAGTAGAATTGCAGATGTGCACGTAAGGCACTGAAATAAACTGGGGCAAAATCCTTTTCGCGAAAAAACAGGGTCCCTAGTCATCAGGTATTAAAATCGTGGCGCTGAATTAAAAAAAAAGCATTGGTGCGTATAATACACCTTTATCTTTAATACTACGTCATACAATGCCAGGGTCAGCACTGAATATCTCATAGAGGCGAGTAGTCGGCGACAAGATTGCACGCCAATACACAGACTAGAGCCTAGAGACTAGGGTGAGGTGTGATGGTGTACTGTGCTGTCCTTATCGCTCCCACACTTCTAGGACTCGAACGCGCATAATACGGTCCTGAACCCGGGATGTCAGTACAGTGTTAAATTTTCTTCTCTCCGGCCGGGACTCGAACCCGGGATTCTATGCCTAACAGACAAGTTTTAAGCCGCCTCTCAGGCTTGTAATGGAAACACTCGGTTAATAAGTGTGGTTACACAAATGCGGCTGGAATTAATAAACTCTAATTTTATATATTGTCCTTCGGTAACGCCCGCAAGGTCCTTATTGCCTCGGTGACTGCCTGTAACAGAAATATTCAGATGTTGTTCCGCGTGTCTTACTTCTCTGGCGGCGCGAGGTTAATTACACGGTGCCAGAAAGCTTTCGTCGTGCGGTTAGCTGCTAGACTCACAACTTCGAGATGTGCAAACATACCACGGCTTTAATTCACTCCTATGATCGCGGGACAAGCGATCTCACGTCCGCCTTCCTCGGCGACCACCGTGCGAGTCTCTCAAATCTACAAAACGGAGGCATCTAGCGAAAATACGCCTCGAAACTTGTCGGTCAATAGCAGCTCGTCTCCGAGGACAATAGGGTAACTCTGTGTAGCAGTTACTCCAGAACTGTTTATTAAATTGAACAGAATTGTTACTACGTTTACACTGTCAACATTAAATGTAATTTAATAGAAACATGTCACTTATTTAATTATTATTAACAAATATTTGTAATTAATACTTGGTAGGGCGCATTGTAAGATCCGCCCTCTAGCCGGCAGCTTTCCCCCCCCCCACCCCCTTCTTCATCCGAACCTTGGCTGGTTCCTTCCTGGGCCCGCTATAAAAGCATCTGTCTGCCTCACCTGTCGGCTGAATACTTTGTTAATTTGAAAATTAGAGTAAAACTGTTATGATAATTGAGGACTTAACATTCATAAGGGGCTAAGTGCCAAAAGGTAGGTTTCGAGATAATGACGAAAACAGTATACTGCGACAAACAAATGAACAAGGAATTATCAAAATGCGTTCACATATTTTATTATAATAGAAACGTAGTAAATAGGAGCAACCTAACAATAACTAATACAAAACACTTATGAACAGCAATACATATTTTTTTCAATGAACCAGAATGTGTTGATGTTACTCCAACCATCTAATTGTGCGGATGTACGGCGCGCATAAATATCACTAGGAGATAGCACGTTAGGTATGTGTTCGGCCTAATGTTTTAGCACTAATATATATATATATATATATATATATATATATATATATACACGCACACAAAAATACACACACACATACAGAGTGGGGCAACATAACTTCCTGTTCTGCGTATATGTCGTAGCGGGGCGGGAAAGATCTCATTCGAGAGGTGTGGGTGTAAAGTATTGTTCCTCAACGCGATAGGTCGCCACCATGCGTTGGAACAGTGACGAGCGTGCGTTTGCCGCCGAGGCGTACTTTTCGGACTGCTTGATGAATTGGACTTAGGGGACGTTCGATTGCAACAAGACGGAGCAACGGCCCACATTTCAGGGGCATCGATGGTTGCTTTAAGGGAACGCTCCCCGGAGCTCCTCATCTCGCAATACGATTGGAGTGGTCAGCCTGCTCCCCTGATTTGGCTCCATGTGATTTGTTGTGGAGTTATTTGAAATCCCGCGTTTACGCCATTCGTCCAAGGACCCTACACGTCCTGAAGACCAACATCCGGGCAGAAATTGCCAACATACCCACTGCTACGCTGGTAAGTGTCATGAGAAAGGCCAGAAGTAGGCTAACTCAGTGTACGGACAATGGTGAGCGTCACCTACCTGAATTTATTTTCAAAACTATGTAAAACGAAACCAGATATGTGAAACTACATTACGCAAATAAAAATGTAAATTTTTTGATTCATATAATGGATTTCATTGCCGTGTTAAAAAAGGAAGTTATGCTGCCCCACCCTGTGTGTGTATATATATATAATATATATATATATATATATATATATATAATATATATATATGTATATATATATATAATATTGTAACATACACATATTGTCTATGCACAGATATTGCTTAGAATTTTATTATGTCTTTGACATTCAGGTAATGTAAATATTTAAATAGGTAATTGTGCTATGGTAGTAATATTTTTATCTGTGACTAGTGTTTATTTAAATTTTTATGTTTGTTAAATGTATGGTATATTTTCAGGAAATGTTTAAATAATCATAAAATTTTGTAAAGGCTCTTACTAGGAAAAACGTACTTTAATTTAAAAATCAGGTCAGTTGCAGATCACACATTAATCGATTTTTGCTAGTAGAAAGAATAACTTCCATTTTCACTGCGCTTTTCGAAGCAGAATTTTTTGCCTTCACTTTGGAATCAACAAGAAAGAAAATTTTTTAATATAGAACGTCGAAGGGAAGAAAAATGGATGAAAAATCTACGCAGAGGTCCGGCTACGAAGACTTTCTCGAGTAAGACTATGCCTTGAGACGATTTTTTTTTGCCTTATAATTCCTTTTGAAGAGAATCTACGAGACCTGGCACTGCATTTGTTCCTGTTGGAAAGCAGCGGGGAATTTTTTTCTACGATTAAAGAGTTGAAGATATCCAAACCTTCTCGTTTCCGTCTTCCAGGAAATATGTTGGGCGAGTTCTAGCCTGGCATTAGCTCTTACTGGCCAACTGGGAGAAGAATTTTACGACGTGGGGTACCACGTTTACCTTGATACTAATATCCTTTTATAATTTCGAAAATCAGGAGAGTTTTCGAAATTTCTTTCTTCACGGTGGAGACCCAACCCTCCGCAGCGACAAGAAAAAATTTTCAAACCATGAAAATAGTTTCAGAAAATGTGGACAACTGTGCTTAAATTTAAATTTTGAGGATTTTTTTTTAAGTAGGTAGTGCAAAATATTTTTTAACCCCACGAATACTCTGGATAAGATGTCTCAAGCTGAAATCCTCACAATTTTTGCAGTATTTCTTAAAACGAACAGAAGAATTACTCTAAATTATATTGCCACAAAGCAAAGAAGTTTGAAAGAAACGTTACCGTACCATTTTAGCTAATGTTGTGGAGGAAATAATTAAATTTATATTTTTCTTTGACTTATCACACTGAACTAATATCCAACATTTAATTTTCAATTTTATTCTAATACAATTTCACGATATACTAAGAGTCTAGGAAAGCAAATATTTAATTAATACTAAAATTTGTTTCCATATCTTAAGTTAAAGTCTCTCATAATTGCAACGTCACTGATTGTTCCTTTTTTACAATAATGCGTTACGGAATCTTATTGATGATCCAATTTGTTTCTTTATAAGCCCTAGTAATATTATTGTAATGTTATATGTAATAAATTTGTTTCTTTTCACACCACTTGTTTTCTCTCAGTTTATCATAATTGTTTCAATTAATTTTATTTTACCAAGTCGTATAACCCAGGGCTCATACACTAGTAAAATAATTGGTAAGCTATATCTGCCCAAGTTAAAGTTTTTATTTGGAGATATTACAGAGAGTAAAAATGGAGAGAGCAAGGTTATGTTACAGTATTCGCCTTGGTGTTACATATTATGCATTTTCTATGTAGCTAGGACCCATTTTGAAGTCTACGAGAAACCGTCTAATGACAATAGAGTGTTTATAACGCACTCACAGCAGCATCGTTAGCAACCCACGATCGAGTGTGCTGGGTCAGGAAAAGGGCGGGAGAGGCGGCAATTGTATAAGGGGTGAGGAGACGTAGAGACTTACACCCGGGGCGGCACGCTTCACGTGACCCGGGACGCCGGAGCGAACAAACGAAGGTAATTACCCTGCGCGAACATCTGCGTGCCTGGCGCCAGTTAGAGCTGGTATCACTCCGCCCGAGGACCCCTGGGTGTTCCGCGGACGTGGGCAGCGGACAAGGCCGCCTCCGCGGAGAAAAAATAGCTCCTCCGCCACACATTTCAGACGCTAACTAGCCGCAACACGCCCACATTTTACAAGCTTCACCTAGCCGCAGGCCAAGATCGTGGGCAACTGCCGTTCTCACACTGCCAAAGATGCAGGCATGCACTTTACAGTATTTTGTACAGAGTCGCAAAGTTCCCAGCCTACTAGCTCAGGGTGCTCGTGTATTTGCACAGGTAGTTAGAGGTTAGGTGAGCTCTTTCAAGTCAATATAAAAAAAACTATTCACTGCCCGTTGCTGCATTTCAACATTATAAAAATGGGGGCCGCAGTTGGCCCATTGGCTAGAGCACTCATCTTCCATCAAAGCGTTGTAATGGAATTACAGTATATTTTGCTTATGTATATTTTTCTTTGTATGATTGTATTACTATTTGAACTTTAAATTATAAAGTATATAATCATTTAGTATTTTAACCTCACCTGGACAATATTGTTAAAATTTAGTAATTTTAATTTTGTTTTAAATTTTATTTTTATGTAAGCTATCTCGCTCTCTTATTATTGTTTTATAGAGATCTTGGCTTCACGAATATACATGTTCTGGGAACTGCATTCTCTGTGCACCTAGGTCATTGACACCTCTCTGTACTACACGTCCAAATTTTCATTGTTGTGCGAATTTACTGAATTCTCCCTTCCTTCTGATTTTGTCGCCCGTTAGCTGAAGATGGACGCTGTAGGTCTTCCCCGAGAAGATTTGGGCCAGGGGAAAAATTTACCGCAATCGTAACTCTAGTTCGCTTTGGGGGAGGCGAATTGTATAGGGCATGAGTGTTAAATAGTTTGCCAACTTAACAAGGGGCAGTTCCTTGTTAAAAATTAAATTAGTTTTTGGAGTGAACCTCAAACTATCGCCAACGCCAGCATTTGTAAGAATTTTCTTACATTTATGAAGTGCGCCCGTAAATAAGGCTTTATTCATGCCTGAAGTAGTTATCAGCCGTATAGTTGCTAACGAGCATACGAGTAGCTGCCTTAGCACATTTATTTGTATTAAATTGTGAAATCTAAATTTTGAACTTGTAATTTTCATAGCTATCTTGTACCACCATCTTATAATCTTCAGTGTCATGTATTTTCTACGTATTTATTTGGATTTTAAATTCCCGAGTGGCAGGAGACGCGGAGCTGTCACAAACTCTACCGCAATAAATTGAGTTTTATCACGGTGCAAACGAATGATATATATATTTTGATCACAAGAACCCTAAGTTTAAAATGTTTGTATTAGCAGGAATTATATTACTGTAGGGAGGCAGCAGTATATTGCTTTAATTTAGTGTTCGGGGAATAACATATAATAACTATACTTTATTTTTCTTAATATCTTGCCTTCAAGGTCAGCATTATTTCGTTCAAATAATTTCGGATCATTTTTGGCTATTAAAATTCCATAATTCTTTGCACACACTTTTTTTATTATTTCGCTATTTAGCAATACAGTGTTTGATGCCTCTTCTGGCCCATGGAACGTCTCACACAGGATTGGTGATATTTGGTATCGTTAAACCTCACACTACGTATATTTATCTCTAATTCCACGCTCTACACTACACAATTCCGTACAGTATAATTCTATTAGAGCGTCCAGGTACGATTAACGACGAGTTATGACCCGGATTTTTCCCATGAGGGCTTAAGGGCTTGGGCCCTGAGTTTATAAATTTTGACGATAATTATTTTTAAAAAACTAATACAAAAGCCGGGATCGTAAAATCGCTCCGTAACGTTGTTATAACTCTCAACCATACGTACTCTGAATTCGTACAAGGAAAATACAGCATGGTCATAGCTAGGACTAGGAATATTTCGCGAATTCAACGACCAACATGCTAGAATCCATTATCCTATGTATACCGAAGTCCTGCCATTTGTCCATTACCTGCTACTCATTCAGACAGCAGACAATGAACGATTAGACGGGGCTTGAGTATGTATAGGACATTGGATTCTAGCATGCATGCGAATTTTTCCTAGCCGTAAAGTTCACAAAATTTTCTTTTAACTGATAAATTAAATACATACATACATATATATATATATATATATATATATATATATATATATATATATATATATATATATATATACACGGTTTGTCTCGAAAAATGACACAGTAAATTCAATCTGCGATAAAGTTACAGATCAATTTTACGCCATAGGTCCTCGTCTGTGATATAAAAATATTTTCCCTGAAAAGTCGAGGAACTCATGTCATTAAGGAGCCTCCCTATCTGCGCTTCAAATGTGTTGCAGCAAGTTACGACTATTCTTTTTTTGGCGAAACTATTTAACGTGCATGGTCTTTGCATATCAACGAAAATAACACACAATCGACTCCGTCACCATAGTTTTAAAATTCGGCATGTTTATTAGAAACATTATTTTCAGGCTCCTCAAAATGGTATTTTGAAAAATAGCAATTGGATTTGAGAAACATAACTATAGAAACAAACGTTAGACTTTGAACTATACTACCCACAAATAAAATAATGTGGTCATCGCTGAAAACCCCACAGGAAAAAGGATAACAGTAAAGCACTGCACGTCAGCTATACGGCTTGCGCGGAGAGGCGATAATGTATTACATACGTCGGTCAACGGCGACCTTACCGCTCCTGCTTCACACACAAACTAAGTCTATCTAGGGAGGCCTCTTAAGTGCGTTCACGTGGTAAAAGTGCATAATTTTGTATTTGTACGAGTTAGTGTTAGTTTTATACACGTTACTTCCGACTACAATTTCCAATTCTGAAAATATTTTAGCTCTCTTAGTCACCCCATAGCGACATATCAAAGTCTGAATTAACAAGTTGCGGGAACATACTAATAACAAAAACCGACTTACTCGAAAGACATAATTTACATTGAAATTTAATAGTATAGGCCATATGCTAAAATATTAAAAACCACCCAACGAAGTCCCTTTGTATTTCTTTTAAATGTCTATATATGAAAAAATTATAGTTACTTTTAGAATTAAAAAAAAAAATACAAGGGAATTGCATTGTGTGATTTTAAATCGTTTAGCACCTGACCCATACTATCTAATCTCAGTGTAAATTACTTCATTCGCGTGTCAGTTAGTTTTTATTATTAGCTTGCAAATTTTAACTTTGACCTGCCGTTATGGGAAGACTATGAGAACTAAATGTTTTACTAGTGGAAAATGTAGTCAAAAGTAATGTCTATAAAACTAACGCTACGTCGTACAAATAGAAAACAAGCGTTTTTGCCACGTGAACACACTTAAGTAGCGCGGGTTTTGTCCAGTACCC
>PNEQ01046806.1:0-13554 GCA_003012365.1 Medauroidea extradentata | reverse complement strand
TATTGTCTCACTCTTTGCATGGTTAAGGTCGTACGCCAAGATGGAAGTTTCCTTCTAGGTTTCATGCAATCTTGCGTGACCTTTGCTGCAAATGCTTCTGTAAGGTTTCGCAGATTTAACACGAATTTCATGGGAAGTTTGGTAATACGTGGCGTGCAGTATTCCATGGAGGGTTTGCTGCATGGTGGACATTTTAACGAATCGGAGTGCTGTTAGTGTGCTTTATAACGAATATATTTGTTATTTATGTTAACTCAGCTGAGAAAAATCAAGAAGAGATATTTATACAATAAACTAAAACAGTATGCGAAAAGAATAAATAACATAAAAAAAAATACTTTCTACAAGCGTTCTATAACCCATATTGAATTTGTGTTCTCTATTTTTCGTTACTGTCTAGCGATAAATACGATTGCAGTACTTAAGAGCAATAATACATTGAAAAAAGTATCATCTTGTATTTCGAGAAGAGTCATGTGACAAAATATTCTAAAGAAACCTCCAGTGAAGCCTGCATGGAGTAGTTCTTAAGGGCGCTGCCTACCTTGTAGCACTGACGTGTGCAGCGACTGAGATTTAAAAATCTCAAATAGATTCTCGATGGCATTTTTTTATGTCTAAAACGTGAAGAAAATATTACAAATTATTTAAATGATGTTAGACTAATTACTTCGCAATTATTGATCATATGTAACGCACTCTAAACATGAATCAATGAGAAATAAACAACTTCGGTTAAATTCCAGTAGTTTCGGTCAACATTTAGAAATTTAAGTAAATATGACCGTGCTGATTGTTTCAGTGACTAAATGCTACTTACTTATAAGTGGTTTTCACTTATTCTAAGTGAATTTCAAACGCATGTTAACAGATTTTCAGTAAGTTTAAATAATTTATCAGTCAAACCGATTGTCGACTGGAATTTCAGTGATTAGGCCCAACCTTTCACTGGTTGTAATCACTGATTCGTATGTAGAGTGTGGATTTATGGGTTTTTCTCAGGACCAAATATTATACAGACAGCTATAATCATAATATTTATTCAGGACCACCAAAATAAGCAAAAGGCCGGTAATCACAACATGACATTTGATGACCCAGCTTAAAAGATGTCTCGAGCACCGGTGAGGAGTGATATTACCCGAGTACGGAGCAGCACTGTAATACAAATTAGGGGTAAACCTGAAGAACACTGAAGAAAACTGGCCGTCAACAACAATGTCCACAATTTCCCCAAATGCGATAACTAGGAGTGGCTCCTCTGGGAATCGAACCAGGATCGCTGTGGTAGAAGGCGTTTGGTCTGACGAGTATGTTACGGCGTACATTTATTTGAAAATAGTTAATGGTTTTAACACGTGGAATTCCGCACACTGAACATTTATTTAAAACGCTGTGCCTGTGTGGTTAAAAGCGAAAATTCCTTGTCGCAGTGAAATTAAATAAAACTCAATTTTAATCTGCAATGCGCGTAGCGATGGATAAAAAAAAACGTACGCGAGCGACACATTATCACATTATTTTGCACTTCAATTTCACTGATGTAATTGAATTCTGAGTGGTAAAATTTTACGGCTTAATGAAGCTTTGGGACAACACATTTTTAAAACCCGCTGAAAGTTGTCCGAGTGTAACATAAAGACGCGCTATAAAATATATTTTTAGGTTTTCCTGCTGCTTGTATTTAACCATTCCTTTAAACATATATACGGGAAATTATGGCCCAGTAGCCTTTTTATGTTCAACGATGCGTCTGTGCTCACAAATTAATGAAAAAAAAATTTTGATCACATCAGAAATTATTAAATTAGATTATCACTAGACGAAAATAAATGAACGTAACCAGGGTGGCCACACATTAAACAAAGAACATTGACCTTATTGTTCCCTTATTTACCTGAGAGAACAACAAATATTTCCCTGATTTTTCACAAGCAAGAAATCTACTTTTCGGAAATTCATTTAACGTATTTTCCAATAAAGGTAAATATTTCAAGCCCTTTCGAACACTTTTGTGTTGTCCAGCCAGCGAACTTGACATAAAATTAAACGCACATATTAATGAACCTGATAAAGTATACTTACATGTGTACGAGAGTTAACGTTTTGAACAAACAGCGTGATAATTCTCTCAAAACTACTTTATTTCCAAATTTGTGATTTTCTTGGAAGCTGAAATCTCCCTGATATTTCCAGGTGACCACAATCTCCATGATAATTCCAGGTTTTCCACGTCTGTGTGTTTCGACAAGGTCACCAGAGACCGTAACACAATCTAAACAACGACTGTAAAGAAACAGACCATTGCTTTGTTAAGGAAGCATCACAGAATACGCCTGGCACGATTTTTGGGAGGCCATGTCTTAGTGTAGTGAATAATATTAGCCTTTGTACTGCTGCACTCTGAGGTATTAAATTCCGAGTTCTGGAACCTATGCCCTGGTCGGTGGACATTCCGCTGTAACGAGCTATAGTTTTATGTCGATGTCGTGCTTTACTACCAAGTCTGAGAGAATTCCTATTATGGTAAAAAAATCTCTCTTGAAATGCTTTATGTCGATGTGAATTGTGGAATGGCAACCAACCAGTCTTAACCCTCTTGCACTACGACGGTCATAAACATACTGCGGTGGAAAATATTTTAGGCATTATAGTAAACATTTATGACGTAATATACGTTGGACAGTCTAAGAGTTTATTACCAGACGCGTCATTTACTGCAACTATAAACTCAAAGAACCAGAAAGCAGCGGAGGTTTAACGCCTATTACATTCAACAAACTTCGTTATCACCACTACACGAACGATTTTGCCGATTATCCATGACTGATGGTGAGGGTAGAGATTTTGTAAACTCTTAAACAATATGTCCTTGATCGATCGTGAGAACGACATGATGGCGAGGATGAAGCACCGACGGAAATGTAAGGACGGGGAGTACTCGGAGAAAATTCGAAAGCCACATTGGGAGTAATCCCATCGAGAACTTAGCCCGTGGTGGGAGGCGAGTCGTTGGACCACTACACCGATCCCATCCAGCAAACATGCAAGACGTTTTACATACTGTATTTCATGAGGATGCTGTTTCAAATACCCGCGCCTGACACGTAGTAACAACGGAACAATAAGAGCTATAGTACCACGCTTGACAAGAAGCACATCGCCCTTATTCACAGCGCGCAAAACTGGCGTGCAAGACTTTCCTTGCAGTCACTTTTTCTATGGGACTGTGATCGATGATCCTAACATTTTATTTTTGGATAACACAGCTCACGTTGCGCACTTTACGAATTCAGGTAATATTTTCCGAGTTACAGCAGTCTAGAAAAACCCTTCTTAGCCATTCTGAGAGGCCCAAAAATCTTGTCTCTAACAGGCGTGCTGAATTTTTAAAATTACAGAAGCTTGGTTTCAAATGTGAATTATTTTCGTAGATAAACGTGATATGAATGTAAGTTAAGCGCCTACGCGTAAATACTCGTGACAAGCTACAACATTGTCCATGCGCCAAGCGAGGACTTCTCGATGTACATAATGGGAATTACTTCGCCACAGACTTTGCGCCAGTAAAATTATATGCTCATCGCTTAAGGGGCCTCCCTAAATATAGGCAGCGTTTATGTGTGTGAGGCAGGAGCGGTAAGAGTGCGACTAATCGACGTATGTAATGTATTATCGCTAGAGTCCCGGATATTTGGCGGGTTCAACGACCAGCAGGTTGGACTGCACAGTACTGTATACTCTCTGTCCTCAGACACTTGTACATTGGTTGCTGCTCCAGTAAGTGAACATTTGAACATTTGACGATGTAGCGCGGGAGTCCATGAGTGATTTCATGCATGTCCGTCATTGGTTCGGAGTCCTCAAGGTCACGTTTAATAAACAATGACCCGATTGAAAAAGTATCCAACATATACAGGACTTAAGAGTGAGTGAGTGAGAGATTTTGGTCAGCGCTCAACATAGAGGTCTTTAGCACTGGTGAAATGTGACATGAGGTGAGTATAGCACCGGAGTGAATGGGCGGGGGAAACGGGAGATCCCCGAGAAAACCCGCCGACCAGCGGCATCGTCCGGCACGATTCCCACATGCGAACATCCGGGGCAGACCCCGCCGGGAATCGAACCCGGATCGCCTTGGTGGGAGGAGAGAGGTCTGACCACTCGGCCACCGCGGCCCCTCTACTGGACTTTGAAATCCAACCTCTCCTCAGTTGAATCCGCGCAATATCCGGGACTCTTAATTATCGCCTCTACGCGCAAGCCACTTAGCTGGCGTGCAGTGTTTTACTATTATCATTTTTCCTATACACTTTAAGTGGTGACCACGTTATTTTATTAATGGGCAGCGTAGTTAAGGGTGTTCAAGTGCGATAAAATCGTAATTTTGTATTTATATGAAATAGAGATAGTTTTATAGACGATATTTGTGAGTATACTTTCCTCTTACAAAGTAATTATAGTTCGGGTGGTTTTCTCATAACGGTGCGTCAATGTCAAAATTTGCATGTTCTGCTGCCATGCAAATAGTGAAAACCAGTTGACTAACGTAAGTGAAATAATTCACAGCGAATTAATATGTCGTTGGCTACGTAATAAAACATTAGAAAAACATATAGTGAACTTTTTCCATATTTTAATAAAAAAAAATCGTTGCATTCACAATTATTTCTTTGTATTTTTGAGATTTTTTTGTAAAATTCAAAACATTGTGTTTTGAGTTTTAAAATGTTTTAATACGTAGCTAATGGGACGTAAGTTCACATTGAATTATTTCATTTAATTACGACAGTTGGTTTTCACTATTTGCATGACAGCAGAACAAGAAAATTTTGTCTTTGACGCGCCGTTATGAGAAAACTATGAGACCTAAAATTGTTTAGTAAGAGAGAACTGTCCTCACAAGTACCGTCTACAAAACTAACACTATTTCATATAAATACAAAATTATGATTTTTATCGCGCTTGAACACCCTTAAAATCCTGTTATACCTATGGGTTCGAGCACAGGAGGGCAGTACCTGCCATACGTTCGGCAGCGATGCCGAAAACATAACCCTTGTTTCTATAGTTATGATTTTCTAATCCTATTGTTAATATTCCAGATACGGTAGTCTAAAAAAAGCCATATTTGTTCGTTTTGAAGGGCCAGAAAATAATGTTTACAATAAACGTTCTGAATTTTTAAAACTATAGCGACATAGATTGAAGTGTGTGTCCTTTTCGTGGATATACAGATATAATGTACGTTATATAGTATCGTCAGAAAGAGAATAGCCGTAACTCGCTGCAACGCATTTGAGGCACAAGTAGGGCGCCGCCTACCCAGGAACCCTAGCGAAAGTACGTGTAAGGATTAATGGGTTAAATAAGTGGAGCTCAATACCTGTCGAACTGATATGAATAGGATACTGAAAAATTGAATGTCAATATGTCTGACGAACAATTCTCACATTTATAGGTACAAAGATTATTTTGTTAACATAGGTTAGAAAATGCACCACGTCTACACTACAGTTCATAGTACGTGGTTTTTACGTATATCTTGCGAGCTGGATAATGTTACTATCGAGCGCTATTGTAGCTATTATTGGTTAGGACAGCAAGCTTCCGCGGAAATAACTTTGTATGACGTTGTTTCAGTGCCTTACGTGCGCACGTGCACATCCATTGTATGGTTATTGACTGGGTGTATTTGTACAGAGTCGTTTTCCATTTGACTGTGCCATTCATAACAAGGTTAACTGCGACACCAATGATCTGTAGAGGTACGTAAATTTCGCAGATACATTCCAGGTCAGGTTGAACGCCATGTCATGTCTAGAGACCTGCAAAATTCGCATTATTATTTGGTAACGCGCTAGCCTTCACTGTGCTATACATATACAAACACATTTAGTGTTTTAATAGGCACAGCAGTTGTGTAGTTTGACTGTGACTGCCATACATATTACTGGTTACTCTATCGGAGAACTTTTAATATTGGCCAGAAGATATCTCCTGAGCGCACCACAACATTTTTGACTAATGCTAGACGTGGTACGAGCGTACAGTAGTTTGTAGTGCAGCCTACTGTTAGAAAATAACGCGAATTTTGCAGGTCCCTAGTCATGTCTGTGACTTGCTGGCGGCTGTTACGAAACGCCTTTGACTACTGCAAGCCAGTAGAAAATAAGGAAATAATGCGAAGTGCTATCGCTTGCTACCTGCTTGTACGGTTATAAGCTAATAGAAAATCGATTTTGGCCAGTGGGTGTATAGGACTGACGAGTCTAGGCTGCTGCCAGATGAATCCGCGAAATTGACGTACCTCTACTGATCTGTGATTTGCGGATAGAAGCCCATCACACTGGTAGCTAAAACGTCCAATCACTGACCACGAAGTAGAAAACTTCCAGTTTCTAATTATTGGCAACTATATAACAGATGAGAGTCGTATTTAACAGGACAGTAGACATTGTCCGATGTAAAATTCAACAATAATATGATCCATTCAGCGCACCATGTACCTGTAGTACAGTAACAGTATGTTTTCGAGCCTATGTTCACATGATCATTGTTCCTCTATATGTGAGGATTGTTACCTCAAAACACCGGCGTGCAATTTTTGAAACAGACTGTACATGCCACCACTGTCTTCCTTCTTCTTCATCATCCTACATTGCTATAGGATTTTTAAGGCAGTTTTTGTAATACCCTGAGCAATATTATGAGCAGATAAGTATTTTCATGCCAAAAAATACACTTAAAATACTTACTCAAATTCAATTACACCTACTTGACTGTGTCTTACAATTATAATAACACGCTAGTCGAGCAACCGGCTCAACCTTCACCCGGACCTTCTCTCTTACACAATATGAACCTGCCTGAAGGCGGGAACACCTAGTAGATTCTCACTGAATTGTTCAAGTGGCATCTTGCTGCAGTTTCATTTATTTTTATTTACTTAAATCTGTAAAATAAATGCATTAAAAATAATCCCGTTTAAGAGGGTGTGGTACATAATTCAACGTTGAAAGCATTAATTTATAACTGTAGGTTTCTTGAAGCCAATTTGCGAAAACTAAACAATAGCAATCCTAGACAATATTTTTAGTCAATGTTTTAAACAAAATTGTTTCCAGTGTTATCTCTGACGCCGGAACCTCATGTATTTAACTGCGGCGCAAGAGATCAGGCGTAACGAATAGTAATTCTGGATAAATATTTACTCATAAAGTTGGCAGGTACAATTATCTACGATTGTCATTGAGTATTTTATCCATATTGGCTTCCAAAAAACCGTAGAAATCAACTGATGTTTTCAGCATTTATTTATCTACCACTCATTCTTAACGTACCTCTAATTGTTCGCCATCCTATTGAACATTTTCCATAGTAAAAGTCCAAGAAATTACTTGCAAAAATCGAAAATCAAAAAATTAAAATAAATTACGTGTTTTCTGTTTTTATGGGCACTGTACTTATACATGCAGATACCGTGAAAGCAACAGAAATATATAAAAACGCAAGTGGACAGCTTGATAAATTATTTTGGGATATTTTCAGCTAGAAACTACTTAGCCAATGCAACACACTAAAAGTGGTTCATGTGGCCTCGAAGTAATAGGTAAAATATTTAGCTGCAAGTTTTATTTTTATCAAGAAAATAAAATCAAAGCAAAAATAAAAACAACATCCATGTACGCGTAATAAAATTGCAAAACGAAAATGTGATCTTCAAAAACTACCCTGCATGAAGACATAAAAATATATTAGTTTACCAGCTCGCTACGCAAGAGACTTATTTGCCCTGTTTAAGATAGGCAAATGTTCATCACTGATAATTCTCTTACAGAAAGGAAATCAATATTTAGACATTGCAGACATGTATGTATTTATGCGATGTTCAATCCATAAAACTGCGGCACAACACACAGATGTCTCAACGCAAGTGCCACGTACATGGATAAAATGTGTTCGACAGGTAGAATAAACAATGGCGACTGAGGCAAAGTAAAAGTAAGGTTGCTACCGCCAGTAAACAGGGACAAAGTAAACATCTGGATAAACTGAAAAAGAAAAAGCTAAACAAGTATTTGTTTTACAGAGCAAATGAAATATGTCTTGAGAAATGATAATTGTTTGTTAATTGAAGAAAATACGAAACAGAAAATAAATGCCTGACAACGAAATATTTGGTTTACGAAACCTTAATAATTTGCTATAAAATAAACAAGTGTTGTTACGCCTGGTCAAACCAGACAATTGTGTTCATGTCTAGATTCGTATTGTTCGCTCTGTGATATGACAACTCTACTGGTATTGTACTTACTATGTGGTACTTTATGAATCATACCATTTGGTTTCCAGCATTTTCTGGGATGCCGTTATCATTTCACCTTCACCCGCGCTTGCACTTAATAAGAAACATGGGTCCAGAAATAAAGTATACTACAAAAATAAAATTGTTCACAATCCTCGTAGGTGAAACACATTTCAACTGGCTGCAGGTTACAGTGTATGGTGATGTCCCATATAGTGTGCATTCAGTCGACTATTCTTTGTACATAGTAAAAAATTCGCACTTTTACAAGAAAAAGCTTGTAAACTAACGTCAGAACATTGATCGGTGTATAGGGACTACAACAAGAATGTCGCAGGTCATTAAAATGGTCTAAATTGTCCAAATACATGTGAGGACTAGTGGGATAAATTTTTAATATGCAGAGTGTTTAATATGAAACAAAATAACCGACGACCGGCCATCTTTTACAAAACATTTATAATACTTTTACGAAAAAATTTCTTGGAGCTGGTTGCTAAAAAAATTCTGTTACACTTCAAACAATTCTTGCAAAATGTACAAGAATTCATCTGTAAATGTACAGTTATTTGTAAATACACAAACATGTTTGTATATTCACAAGCATCTCCTGTAACCTGTACGATGTTCTTGTAAACTTATAAAAATAATTTTTGCAAAGATAAATACTACAAATATATTTACTAAGTAGTGTGAATTCAGTCAACTGCCCCAACAATATGTGGTCCACAAGCTTGTACACAAAACTAGTTTATGCAGAACTTTCATTGAACGGCATACAATGGGTTTATACGACACTTGTGAGCTATGAAGAAGTGCACTAGCGCTAAGTGTGTGCTCTGTCCTCCTTGCGGACAAGACAAGTTAGTCGACATGACAAGGCCCCGTGGGGACGCGGTAGAGAGAACTTCAGACAATCCTCGCGCCAGCCGCACAGCCGGTGCAGGGGTTAAACATCACTCGGGGTGGTCAGGGGACTAGGCCCCTGGGACACCCCTGACGCCTTGTTCGCCCACCGCCAAGAGGCACCTCGCATGGGACGAACTTGCGCCGACATTAATTCAACAATGTTCTGGCAACATCGACCTAACTGTTGCCTTGCCAACTGCTGCCACCTCCAGGCTTCCTCATCTGCCTAAGTGATCAGGGTTGCCGCATCACAGGAAACATTCGTCGACGCGCGTACTGCTGTTATCCTTAGCTCGAATTTAGCTACGAGGCTAACATACAAACTATAGTCCGTCTCAAATAAGAATTCCACTTTTCGACAATTGTGTCCAAATTAATTTTTATAACTCTTGCCATGAAATAAGCACAGTTTTCCTCTGCCGCAAGTGATTTTTACACATGCACAAGCCACGGGATTTTAAACTGCGTAGTTTATCAACATTAAAAGTATTTTTCTGTAGAAATTTGCACGCGTGATAGTCTTGAGAACAGTAAAAAAATGGAATTCCTACGTGAGACAGACTATACCAAGTGAAAGGTAAAACGTTGCATTCGCATTCGGGGAAATCCGGATTCGATTGTTGTTCCGGCCATCCTGACTCAGTTTTTCAACGGTTTCCCAAAATCGTTACAGACGGAAGCTGGTGTGGTTCCTTAACGAAGGACATGGCTGATTTCTTTTCCAATTGTGACACCGCTGTCTACGAGACGTAGAACACTGTAATATAAAAATTATAACATACAGGCTGTTCACGGTAAAGTTATTACTTTCTCACGTTCTCGAGACTTTAAAGACGTATATTGCTTTAAATATCCATACGAACATTTGTGTAATAACAAATTTTTAATTGGTGGATCCCGCCGCTAGTCTTCGTGTTACACAAAATTCAAAGCGGCGACACTATTGCATCATTACAACTAATTGTCTAGCTATGGTTCCATCTTTATAATTTCCCGATTATCCAACCGGGAATGTACATAGAACATATTCATCGGTATTTGTCGGTTATTGAACTCCTAGTTTTTTTTATTATTATTCATAGAAATACAACTGGAAAATCTTGTATACGTTTTGTACATGCCGTACAGTAATTATGTGAAGTGAAGTTTCCAAGAAAACTGTACCAACTGAAATGTTTATTTGAATATTTACCCGAGCTATAGGAATTCTCATAACTGCGTGCTATATTCATTCTCTGACTACTGCTTAGAAATTACAAATTCTTTGTTACCTTCACGTAAATATCAGATCTCTACGGTGGGGTATCATAAGTTATGTCTTAATTGCAGGTTTTTTTTTATTATTTGTTATTTGATGTTTACAAATATTGCTCTCTGGTGAAATACGTGAAGAGGTTATAAATTCATAAAATATTATTTACTGTTATTACGTGAATGTAACATGTATTTTAAAATTGTACGTTGCTATGCAGCAGGGAACCAACTAACAGTTTGCCGTAACCGAGATATTTAACTACTAAATTTACTGTGTGCATCTAAACCTTGCAAAACGGTTTTTATTTCTGCAAATGTAATTATTAAATATTTGTTCTTTTTCTAGGGTGTAGTTCCGACCGCTTTCTACTTGGTTTGACTATCTCAAAATAAATTACAGTGGTTTTAGTTCCCTTCTGCATAACTCCATCCATGCTCGCCTTGCTAGAGTCTTTAGAAAATACATACATAAAATATTAGTAACTAAATCCGAATGTTAAAGGCGCGGTTCATCTCAGTTTTCAACGCTTTTTTTTTATTTTTGTATTTGTACCAGATATTTTTTTCTTATTTTAGACAAAAATTGTGATTAAATCTTCCTCTTAGGAAATTTGTGTATCTCTCATAGTTTTTGAGTAATGAGTCGTAAACGTCAAAATTTGCACTTTACGGTTTTATGTACGCCACTAAAACCAACTGACATACCACACTGAAAAAAATCACAGTGTATAACAATGTTGTGCGCTATAACTTGACATATATAAGAATAAAAATTTAAATATTTTTGTATTTAATAAAAATGCAGAGTTTTGAAACTAAAATTTAAACATTTCAGAAATGTTTTAAGAATACACAAAAGAAAAATATATATATATGTATAGTATTTTAAAAACATTTCTGAAATGTTTAAATTAAATAGAGATTTGTTTTTATATGTGTCACGTCATAACCTACACTGTGATTTTTTTTCTGTTTGGTATGTCAGTTGGTTTTAGTGGCGTACATAAAACCGTAAAGTGCAAATTTTTACGTTTATAGCTCAGTACGCAAAAACTATGAGAGGTACACAAATTTCCTAAGAGGAAGATTTAATCACAATTTATGTTTAAAAAAAGAAAAAAATATCTGGTACAAACATAAAAAAAAAGCGTTGAAAACGAGAACAAGGTTAATTCAGCAAATGTGGGACCCCACCTTAAAGGCTTTCAGTCCAGGAATCAATAAATTACTTCCTAAGAAACAATTTTAAAGCTAACTTTAACAAACTTAAGTTGTTCAGCCTTAAATTTCCTTGAATATTACGATAGAGAGGACGTTTTTTATGCGCACTGTTGATTTGTTCAGTACAATTTATTATAATACAATATCACATTTTATATAAGTTATTAAGAGCTCTGCTTACCTTAGAGCCGTAACGAAATCGAAATCAAGGATAGTGATTTACATGTCAAATTATATTCGGCGGTGGTCAGTCATTTTTCAGAGTTATTTGGATCTTTTATTTTTGCTTGAGATGCACGGAAATTGAAATGGCGGTAAGTCAGTCGACTCTGATAAGTGCGTTAAACACTGCTTCGCCTTTAAGCGTACAGTACTAAACTAGCGTGCAGTGTTTTGGCAGAAATTTTTTTTTTTAATGGGACTTTAAGTGGTGACGCTTATTACTTCATTTGTGGAAAATATGTGCAAGTCCAACTCAGGTCTGTACCATTTTGTTTTACGAATACAACTGTTTTTTTTTTCAGCTACTGCAATGTCTAAAAACCATTTTTACCACTTTTCAGGAGCTGACAATCGTGATTTTAATATATAAGCGGACGGTATATTTGAAACGATAGAGACATAGTTTTAAGTGTGTCTTCTATTCGTAGATAAACTCACCGGAAACATGTTAATAGTTACACAAGGAAAAACTTTTCGTACAACCCTACAGCACAGCGCATACGCCAGGGCCAAATTACTCTTAATCTCTATGGCGGACAAAAACAATTTTCAGCACTGAGAAGAGAATAATATTGCTTCAGGAATAAAAATTAAAGAAACTATTTACGAGAAAATGTTTTCAAGCAGTTTTGATAAAAAAATACTGATTTGTAATAATAGTTTGCAGGGTATTTAAATTAACTTCCTAAATGATCCTCTAGCGATGTGTGCCTCATCATTAATATATGCAGGTTCTACAGATACTGGAAACATTGTATTTAATTAAACATTTAAATACCTCTTCTTGCTCTCTCAATGGTTCTGGGATAGACTCCACCTGCCGCTCCAAATGCGTTGTAATGTGATGTATGGTAATATTTGATTTACGTAATTATTTCGTGTGTATCCGTTGTACCAACGTATGAAAAGAAAACCCATTTCAGACAAGGACGTAATGTCGTTAAGGCCATGCTAGTTAGTTTTTTTTTTTCACACTGGTGAATATATATATATATATATATATATATATATATATATATATATATATATATATATATATATATATATATATATAAATTTTCAACGGAATGCTTTGAAAAAAATTCAAGATTTAGAGCAGCCCTATGATGCACAATTAAATGTTAGCCTTTTACGAAATAATGCACCTCCCGTTTTGAGCGAATTATTTTGCTTCATTTTCACTTATCTTCGTACCAAAACTAGTGATACGTTGGGAGCAAAAATCTGGAAAACTATAAGGTTTATTGTTAGTAAAAAAAATTCATTTATAAATTATAACAATTTGTGAAAAAAAAAATTACGGCTTTTTGATATGAAAATTATCTTTCTTTGAAATTATTTATTTATATTTTTTTCAAAATAACTGTAAAACATTCGGCAGTGGGCCTTCTAAGACAGCCTACGTACATTAAAAACACCGTCTCAAAGCTGTCCAACAAAGTGAAAGGGCCAATTCCTTGCCCCGTCGGCTAGGCCCGATCAATAATGCGCCTCCCTGTCGCTCGGTCCACGTAACAGAAATGGCACACATCAAGCCTAACCCTTATCACCACAGGACTTGGAATTGTTTTCGATTTACAAATGCTCTTGGGAGAGTTATTGCTGCCTTGGTAATATATACAATACAAGTCGTTTTATCA
>PNEQ01046804.1:0-26933 GCA_003012365.1 Medauroidea extradentata | reverse complement strand
TACAAGATTTCCAAATGCAGCAAAATTAATCATTTTCTTAAAATTTAAAAAATTCATAACTCAGAAACTAACAGTCCAAAAAAATTGTAACTAGGGCATTTTCATTTAATTTCGTAATACTACCATTAAACAAAAAATAATTAAATTCTATGACATCTTTTTTTTTTCACTTAGTTGATTTGACATGGAATGTCCCTTGACTCAAATTCGTCGGTTGCTGTGGAAACAAAAATTTCGCCGCCCGAGCCTTGAAAAAATTTCGGATTTTAGAGCTTTTCGAATTTCAGAATTTCGGATAAAGGATTGTGCACCTGTATTACAGATTTTTTGATTTTCAGTGATTTTTCTTACATTAAAAATGTTTTTTATTTTCTTTTTTTTTTTTTAGAACTTCTTGAGATTTTCTAATATATTCTTGGAATTTTCAATGATTATTTTGACGATTTTAAATATGTTTAGTAATTTTTATATTGTATTTGGGATTAAAAATGAATCACATAGAAGATTCAAAATAATTTTTAAGGATTTTTAAGCATTATATAATATTTTTTATCTAGGGCAAACTCAAGATTTTTAATTTAGTTTTTTATTTTTGTAAGATTTTTTGTAAATAAGAAATTATGAGTGATTTTCAATCATTTTCTGTAATTTTCAAAGATTTTGATAATTGAAAAAATTTTAGAATTTTTCTGCGCATTTGAAAATTTTTCAAAATTTTTATCTGGTATAAATTTTTTTTAATTATCAGATACTTCTAGTGGTTTACAAAATAGTTTAATGGTTATCAATTTTTTCAATGAAGTTCATAGAGTATTCGTGATTCCATAACTTTATTTTTTGGAAAAAGTTATTTAAAATTATGATTATTTTCAAAAAGTAGTTCATAATAATGTAAAATTATTTTATTTATTAAATTCTCATTTTTTTTACAGAAAATAATTCATACTACCACCAGAAATTTTTATAAGAAACGATGCCTTTGAAAAGTAGTAGCGTTTTAAATTGTTACAACAATATTGTTAATTTCAAACAAATTAATTTACAACAAATACGTCTGTTGTGTACTTGCAATGCATGTTTATCAAAGTTAGAATGTAATGATACAATAGATACTGTAGTTTTATATATATATAAAATGACAGCAATTAAAATTTCAGTGGCTTTTAATGCAGTTGTGATTATTTTTGACACAAAATATGTCATTTTGGCTGGGATTATTTCTTTTTAAAAATAAATTTTTGTTTCCCTTTATTTGTCTGAATCTTTTGGAATGCATATTACTAGAAATACTGGGAAATCATGGATAAAGATAGGTTAACTTATCTCCAAAAATGTATGTGCTTCACATTTTATACTCAGACATCACAATTTATGATACGTGAGTATAATTTTCTAACGAATTGCACATATTATGTGTTAAAACCGTACAGTTCTCATAAGAGCACACTGAAGTCTAGCAAACTGTCAACTTTTCCTACTATTTCCCATATTCTCAAATAATTATTTAAACTTGTTAAACCCATGTCAGCTATTTTAACCTGTCGTTTTTAATAACCATTCTTATTTTCATGGTGCTCAAAGTAGAATTGTCCTTTTTTATATTTAGTTCTTACATTTTTGTAAATAATAGTAATGATTGCATCAGTTGTATTCACATGATTAGCAAACACAAGTACAATAAAGCAATTTTGATGATCAAAAGGTGGTACTGTACAACTGTTTAAGCCAAGGATTATGCACTTTAAATGTAGTGTTTATTTACATACGGAGCACATAAAACTACAGCTGAGTATTTTAGGAAGTACAAACAAACATAATATTTGACAAAACAGGATGTTTGCTTGGCCTGAATACTAATGTGAGCATTTTGTTTTTCAGAAATATGGTTGTTATCCAATAACTTTTTGAATTTATCTTTAGAAGAAAAAATAAAGCAAGTAATTTTTTGGAAATTAAAGCATTTAAATTAAAACATACTTTTGAAGTGACTTCCAAACTATTAGCAAAACAATATCTTAACAAATATAAAACGCTAGAGATGCACTTGGAAAAATATTTTCTTCCCGTGTTTGGGAAAAATATTTTTTTCTCATGTTCACAGATGCTAGGTGAATTCTTGACTATTTAGTGACATTATAGACCATTATACGACTTTTTTTTTATAGCTCGGTGACTTTCGTGATTAATAGAGACCCTGCTTTGCATTCTGTATTATACAAAATATAATTTCTTAATAGACAAATGCAACACCTATTCAAAGCAATATATTTATTGAAATTTCTTATGCTAAGCTAGGCAACATTACAGAGAGATAGACATTGAACACTACCAACATAACAACAGTCTTGCATTCTTTGTTACACAAAATATCATTTGTAAATAAACAAATGTTACACCTATTCAAAGCAAAATATTTACAAAAGTTTTCTTATATTATTACATCTTAGTGTAATTTAAGATAGGTACCTTCACAGAGTGATGGACATGGAATACTACAAACATAATCTGATATATCATAGAATGTATGTATGGTTCCTTTCTACAATTTGTAAATGGCCACTTTCATCACAACAGTACCAGACACATAGGCACCCCACAACACTGGCATTTTCAGTTAACGTTGCTGTAGGTGCCACTTTTAATTAATACTGACGACTGCGTCCAACACCAGAAAGATATGAAAAAGATGCAATGCAGCCGATGAGGAATTCCTGCTTTATTTCTAATGGTTTAAATACACACCACATTCCAATGGAAACATTTTCCATAAAAGAAACAGAAAATGGTGGTTCACATATCTGGTGGTTCTCTTGGGTCTTCAGTGAAGCATTAACTCTTCCTCGTACACGCTGCAGCCAACACAATGTTGATTTCGTCATTGGAACTTCCTTACCTTGCGAATCTGTGACGGATGTGGATGGAATGTGTATTTCATGTTCTGTGGACTGTATGTTAATGTTGGAGCCTGGGTCAATTACTAGCAAATCAATGTAAACATGTTCTAAAATGTCTGTTTGACACCTATCAGTGCCTTGGTAAACACTGTCAGTAGTTATTTTAACGTTTCCTGTCTACCTACTCGTTTGGTTCCCTCACATATGTTGGAAATATCACTATTGTCACTACAATAGCCACAATAAGTTCTAGTTTCTTGGGAGAGATTTGTAGGATGTGGCTTTTCTAAATGTTCTTCCGTATACATTCCTAGCCATGATGCTAAATCAGTTGCACTTTTTCTCGCCTGAAGCACAGTTTGAAGAATTTCAGAATCATTTGGAAGGATAAGGTCTATTGCTCTCACAACTGTAGAGTTACCCTTTTCAAGTTTTCTTTTGTCTCTTAGAAATCCAAGTTCATTGGAAAGTTTGCGTGATATTTCCAATTGCAGTTCAATCCTCTTCACATGATGAATCATTGCAAGTAAACTGTAGTTAAAAACAGTAGAATAAGTTAAAGTCATTGATCGTGTTGATCTGAAAAATGATTCACACGGCTGACTCGAAAAAAGCCAAGGCAAAAAAAGGTTTCGTCTTTCAATAATACATAATTGTCTAACAATAAATACCAATGAGTGTGTGTTGATCTCAATGCAAAAATAAGCATTTGAAGAAATGAAGTTATCTTTCAGCACCTTTCCTTCCATCAAAAGATTTTGTTTCCATATACGAAGAAAGAAAACACTTCTCCATATTAGTAAACTTGTTCCATAGGTTTCAAATCTTTTCTCAAATATGAATCTAACACAGCTCGTACAAGTTCAAGGTATGCCACAGTGCCATCACTGCCCTGTATTTTGCTGGAAATAAGCATGGTGACTTTTGAATCAGATATTTTCTCTAACAGCTCTGAAATTAATTTTGACTGCTAATTCTAGATAATACACTGTTAACCCATGACGCTCCTTTCCCACAATTGCACTAAGCAATCGGACATCAGCAGGTGTTGCTATATATCTTCCAAGTGGAAGTAAATGTGATTGTTTCAGGAATGATGTTCGGAGTTTGCAGCCTATGTGAACTACATCTTGTACACAGAATGAACCACTTGTAAAATCACTTGCAAACCAGCTATCCCACGCTAGGGGAATACAAATACTTTCTGACAGTGTGCGACTGCACATGGCTTTCAAGAGTTTGGGGTCTCCATCTGAAGAGAACCCAAGAATTATGACATCAACTTTTTTGGCTTCAGCCTCCATCCATTCTCATTGTTTCAAGATGTCATCTGCTTTAAAAATGTTATCTGTGCCAAACAATGCCAAGTAAAATGGAGAAATACTGTCGTGAATAGGCTGTGAAATTATGGTGTATGCATTATGTGTTAATTTTCCTGTTTAAAAATATGAAGTTATTTTTGTTGCATTCTCTGCTGGGAAACTATTTGGGTTCGGAATTCCCTTTTCTTCGTCAAGTGGTAGCACAAAGCCGACTATTTGGTTGTATTTTTGATCATACTGAGCCTTAGCTAACATTGGGTTGAATCTTCACTTACACTATAAGTGGCAAGCCACGTGACTAGATAGGTTTTCAGTTCTTTAAAGTAAAACATATCATCTTGAATTTGCATTGCAGCTTTGTCAATCACATGAGCCACTGTAGAAATGGATGGTAGAGATTTTTCAAATTAGTGTAGAGTGTTTCATACAAAAATCTTCCACAAAGCATAAAAATGTAGGCAGAAAATAAGTCAACAATGTCGTTATACCTAAGACCAGAAACTGTCCGTGCAGTATTTTTCTGGGCTGTTTCTAACAATGATCTGAAAAATTTACTAGTTTCAGGTGCAGATGTTTTATTATTACATTCTTCTGTAACTGATGATAGAGCATCTCTTAGTTCACTGTTTTGTTTCAAGAGACTGTCTACTTTATTGATAAATGGCAAGTAATTTGTGATAAGGATTTGATTTGGGTGTGTCTACCTAATGCTCTTCGGTTGCATACCAAACGACTGTATCTTGACTGCTTCCATTTGGATGTATGGGATTTTAACTCTTTTTATATGTTGCCACAGAGATCTGTTTCCCACCAGATCCCCCTGTTCCTAAAAATTCTCATTCTTATCACAATTTTCACTAGCGTCCCCATTGAATGTTCTTTTGCCTAGCAGAGAGCTCCTGTTAAGAGTTGTTTGCATTTTAAGGTGAAGGACCAGCCAAGTTTGATTCATGGGTAACAAATCCACATCTGAATTCTCAATGATGATTTCTTTGGATTATGTATTTATCCATTGTGCTGCCTTGGGAGCTGATATTCTCCTTTAAAATAGGTTCCTTAGAAGATTTTAGAGACACATTACTCCTTGCATGGCCCCGCATATGCCGAGTAAAATTGGAGATGTTCCAGTTGGTGCCATACTTAAATAACTTCAACATATTTTTTGTAGGATCTGGACAAACTGGACACAGTACATTTGCCACAGTTGATGTTTTATCACCAGCCTCTTGCACAGTAATTTGTATAGATACCTCATCCCACATGCTTAATAAAGCTCACTTCATCACTTTCCTTTTCATGCCAGTTTTTTAGTTTGTTGCGCAGTACTTTTTCTTTGTCTGGTACATTCTCAGCTGCCACCGATGTGTTACTTTTATGACCTGCCCTGGGTTTCATTGACTGGCAGCCATGCAACCTCAATTTTCTTATTACTAAGATATTCAGCTATCCTTTTCAAAAGGTGTTTATGTCCTGGAAGAATCTGGAATTTTGATGAATTGTTTCTGTATACACCATAGTAGTCTTCCATATTTACATTGTATGGGAGAACATCTTGCATCACTTTCTTAGCAAACTCTTCTATTTCATTACTGTGCTCATCGTTTACAGCTCTTAAAGAAAACAAATTTTCATAACCAGACAATTCAAGAACATTTCTCAAATATAGTGGAATGTTTTTCACCCCAATCCCTTTGGCAATGCTGGTCCACAGGTCCTCTGTGTTGGTGCCTCTATTGCTTGCATCATTGTTCTGAAAGAAAAAAAAAGATTCAATAACACAAATGTGAAATTTGAGTGGCAGATACAAATTAGCCATGAAACTTAAGACTATTAATGACATTTATTGTATTGATAGGCTGTGTTCATGTAAATTTTCACCAGTAACGTTTCTAAAGAGAAATTTCACAAACAGGAAGCATGATTTTAGCTATGAGTATATCAATAGATAAAAAAGACTGGGTAAATTGTACATGTTACAGAAAATAATTAATTTTAAGGAATTATTTTTTAAATGTCCCTACGATGAAAAGGAAATGTCAAATAGGTGTACAAACATACTTTGTTAAATTTACAATTAAAAAAAACTACATTTTGCGAAATTTTTAAAACTCGCTAAGTGCTTGTACACGGATTAATCTGACAGAGCTACTGTTGCTGTTTATGTTAAATTATCATAGTGTTACTGTGTACTAAATTATGTTTTGAATAGTTTTGTTAGAATAATATTGTTTATGTAATACTATCTTCAAACGCTTCCTGCAATGGGTTCTTATAATAAACTAAACAGATTTTTTGGACATATGCCACTGCAGGCGAATGTTGCCCATAGTATAAAAACCCACAATAAAACAAAAAACAAAGAGAAAGAAAAGCCAGTAAGTTGTAGTCAACAGACGTAAAACATACAGATAATTCCTGAAAGGAATGCTGTTATATACCAGAATATGACACAAGGACCAAATAATATTCAAAACAACACAAAATTAATTCCCAAGTGGAATACAGTCGACTGGAGAAATACAACATGAAAAACAACAAAAGACAGATGAAAAAATACAGTAATAAGAACCAACAAAAACGGGGTGTGTGAAAAAGGCACCAAATGTACGAATGAAAACACAAATAACGGGAGACACAAACAAATGTGAACGAAGGCATGACACACGAAAAAAATTAAAAACAGACAAAAAATAGTAGGCTTCTCAAGACAACAGATGCGACATTTTGGGAACTGGTATCTGTTCCCGTCTTCAGGCACATGTACAGACTAAGGAATACCAACAGACTGACTGTACATGTGCCTGAAGACGAGACCAGACAGTCAGTCTGTCGACTGTTGTCCACTCTGGAATTAATTTTGTGCTGTTTTGAAACTGTTTTTGTCCTTGCGTTATCTTCTGGGATAGGACTACATTCCTTTCAGGAATTATCTGTATGTTTTACGTTTGTTGACTACAGCTTACTGGCTATCCTTTCTTCATATTTTTTATTGTGGGTTTTGTTTTATTCTACTACTTCGTACACTGAATGTTTCTCTTGAGTATTAAGCATAGTTTTTATTTTTCCCGGGATCAAACTCCAACGTCTGAGACCGGCATTGGATATTTTTATTACTATTTTTTTCTGTAGAAATATTTTTAAAACCTCAAGATGAACAAAGAAAAAAATCTGTTTCAAGTTCTTGCAATGTGGGAAAAAATGGAATGAGATATGTACACAACAAAAATGAGAACATAAACATCATGTACACACTTCACATAAACCAATTACCGGGTTCAACTGCCGTCAATATCAGCCAATATTTTTGAAAGCTGAAATTGTGTTGTAATATTACAGGTCAGCATGTTTACTCGAGAATGTTCAGTTTACCCTGCCTTTCAACAACAGTAAAGCTCCATATTCTATCATTCACCCAAGTTCAATATGTGGGTTCAATATGTGGGTCCAATAGCAGGGCGAGACCCTCGGTGAGGCCTAATGCATCTCTGAAGAATGACAGAAATTTTTTACTGTTTTAAAAATTTGTATATTTGTACAAGATATGTTTTGTTTTGTAGACATACATTGTGACTCTTTTTTATTATAATGAAAATTTTTTAGTGTTCATAGTTTTCTTATGATGGCTTATCAAAATTTGCATAAAACAATTTTATGCTTCAAAGGAAAACCAACTGACTTACTTAACTGAAAAAATCACACTAAATGATAATGTTGGAAGTTACAAGGTCTGCTGCATAAAAACAAAAAATAACACATTTTTGTATTTATAAAAATTACTGAAATTTAAAAATAAAATTTAATGGATTTTTAAAAAAAAAACAATAATATTTTATTTTTAGTTATTGTAGAGGAGACCTTGTAGCTTGCATCGTTGTTAGTCATTGTGAATTTTTTCAGTTTGGTAAATCAGCTGGTTTTCCTGTGAAGCATATAAGTGTTTTATGCAAATTTGGAATTTAACGTATTATAAGAAAACTATGAAAGCTAAAATAATTTAATTGCAGCAAAAAGTAATCACAATATATGTCTACAAAACATAATATATATTGTACAAATATAACAATTCTTAAAACATTAAAAATTTTTGGGCAAGCGCCCCTTTAAAGAAGCGTGAATCAAAGCAGAAAGGGATGGCACAGCAATGGTCGCAATTGGGTCTAATATTACCTCACTGAGTGTATCTATTTTCAAAGCTGTACTATAAGTGTGTAAAAACTACATAGATGTAAGGGTTAGCTATGGTGAACCAAGTATATGTATGTCTATGAGTCCCTGAGTATATCTGCTGGTTGTCGACGCTCGGCAACAGTAGTCTGTGTGTGTGGTCAGCCCCTTTGCCTAGCATTTCTCCTGCCTTACCCCACCCCTCTGTATCCTCGGGCCGGGAGACATGACAGTTGGTAACCAGCAACGAGTGTATCATGACGTGTTCGGGAGAGGCGGCACTCACGATAGGGCTCTTGTCTTGTGTGAAGTATTAAATGGGTGTGAATCGAACACTATTTGTTCTTCACTATAGTTAGGGTGACCTAGCTATCCCCACGAATGCAGTGCCGAGTGCGACGGATACTACAGACACGCATGACCGCGTGATTGGCAAGTCTATGTTCTATCCTTGCTCCAAACAGTCCCCTACATAGACAAAATTCACAAATGGCAGGATAGGAGCATAGCCACTATGCAGTTTCATTGAAATAGACAAGTCCAGGTTAGCATACACGTGAATAATTAAATTAGTAGAAAGTGGGTGGACTTTCTTTCCCTTTGATGTTGCTAGTCAATTTTTATGTTCACACTTTTGATTGTAAGGTACACCATTTTATTAATAATAATTTTTAAACAACTTTCCAGGACAAATACCAGAAAAATAAGTATATGTTGAGATGGATTTCGGTTGATTTGGATATTCCAATATACAATTTTTTCTACGAATTTTGTTGTAAAAACATTTTCTTTCAATTTGTCCATATAAATCAACAAATTTTTCTCGTACAAATTCCAGACTAAAAATAAATTTCAGCTTTAAAAATATATATATACAATCCTGAAGAAAAACCATAACTTGTAAAAGACTGAAAAAAACCTTTACACAACAAGACATAATTTGGTGGGATTTTGGTGAAGCAGTTCTATTTCTTGAAAAATTGGCTCCAATAAAATATAATTGCTAACTGTTTCACAACACTGCACTGCCGTGGTTTCATATAGTGAACCTTACAAAGGTATTAAGATAAGATGTTCGCTGGATAATGTTACCCTGTAGTTTCCCATCTAATTTCTCCCTTTTTACATACTGTAAGTGTTATTAGTGTTTAAACAGTAAAAAGAAGTGGGACAGAAAAATTATTACAGAAAATTTGTGGAAAAATAGCTGGGCGATAAGCTGCCCTTTACTTGTGCATATTGGAATGGCTGTTCGCGCATGGTGACATCGCAAGTTTAACAATCACTGTCCATGCCTCCCACACTGAACTTTGATAGTAGGGTCGGTCTCTTTTGTCGGCTCAGGAGGATAAATTGCCTCAGATGTGTCAGGCAGTGCCCAAACAAAGGTATCCCACAGCACGCTGTTTGGCACACACTCTACTTGTAAAGTCAAGTATGATATAATGTTTGCTGAACACTAGTCTGTGAACAGGCCTTTACCTCTGACCCCATACACATGTCTCTGTATTTCCTAAACCTTATTTGTTGCATTTTAACACTGCTTAAGTAGCAAATTTAAATGATAATACATGTTTGAACCAGTTGGAAATATTTGAAGGGTACACATGGAAGAGCAGGTTACGTCACACTATCAATATTGGAAGATAGTAAGTGTTTAGTATTACATTTGTCATCAAGGCTACAATTATAAACATATAGCCTAAGTATTACATATAGGTGTAGTATTTTTAAGCTTATACTATTCATAATTACAACCTTTATTACTATGGAACTAAAATTGACATTACATCAGACTGTGGAACATGTGACGACATTCTTTTATCCAGTGTACCCTTAATGTAACAATTACTACAAACTTTTGTAGTATTATATCATTAATTTGTTACTTTTCCTTCGAGACTAAAAAAAAGAGATAAGGGTTGTAACCCACCCTTACCCCTCCTGGCTATACTTCTGACTTGTTTGATGCTAGGAGTAATGTAACAATGGGGATTAATAAATGTATTACTTTACCCTTTGTACCACATCATTACTAGTTTTTGTACTAGAGATGAGCGATACGGTTATTTAACGTCACTGTGGTTCCAGTTACTGTTACCAGATGTTGACAGTTAATTTAAACGGTTAAAAGTTCTTAGACATTACCAGAAGTTTCCAGTTGATGGTTACAGGATTAATTTTTTAGGTGCATGACCATCAGAGACACTGGGATAAAACAAAAATTTTAGCTGGTGGAATAAACGAACTAATCAATTCAAACAGAACTGATCACAATTTATGTTTCCGAAGATCAGTCGGTGTAAGTGAAACAGGTGACACATCGGTATACCTCCAATAGTTAAGGAAAAGTTACCACAGTAGCCACTAGACATTGATCGTCTGGCAATTGCTGCCGGGTGCTGGTAGTGATCATTGGGAGTCATAATGTAGAACTGGCCATATGGACGCATATGGATATGTTTTAAGATCTACTTTCATGGATGAATACTAGTGAAACCATCTCCAATTCACCCTCTCTCGAATGTCTCTGGTGTTTTCAAAGAGCAACCAGACGGAACAGTGAAAGTTTGCTTGTACTAATTAGCAGCATGAAAAAAAGATAATATGATCTTGGTTCCAATACTCATTGGTGCAACCGGCCTTAAGCCAACCTACCCTACTCTTGCAGGTTGCTCTTTGATAACACCTCTCATAGGGATATTCATTAACCGGTTACTTGGAAACTGAGCAACTGCCAGCTATAGTTATTTTCAAATAACCGTAATAATTTAACCAGAACCAATTTATTTCTCATCTCTAACCCGTACATTTAAATCCTGAACAGTGTCAGACTGCCAGATAACAGCGATAGAATAGAAAATTGTTCTTAACACTTACCAAAATGTTAGGGTTGGAATCATCCGTTCCAGCCATCTCCGATCTTTAAAATTGTTAATCATATGCAGGACTGTAAATAATCACAATATATATACATATAGTAAAAATAAAATATACTGTATTTTATTTATAAAAATTAGCATAGAGCGTATAAAAATTACACTCACATTAAAGTTGTTTTCTCTCCAGTGCTGTGAAAGTTGAGATGGTATTAGTTTTTCAATGATCCTCCGATCAATCTTCACTTATTTCATGTTGAGAAACTATTTGAATGTAAATAACTCCCCTGTGAAAAACCTACTGATACAAGTCAAATTTTCTCAGTGAAAACCTTGCGTGCGTAAAACTAACTAAAAACGAGACTACAAAGCTCTTCCAGTAGTCAGAACTTATGTACTCCTACCGGTAACTTTCCAGCTATCCAAATTGGCTAAAGGAAACAATCACACAGTTCAGCATGAGAATGACTGCAGTCTTGGGTTCTCACGGCTGGAAAGCACGAGGTGAGGGAGAGGTGACAAAAAAGAGGGGGTGAGAGAAATATATAAGGAAGCAAGAGTATTTATGTGTTAGCGTAACCTTGTGAGATGCAGATTGTAAAAAATTGATTATGAGAGTTACTAATGAACAATGCGAGTTCCGAAGAAATGTCACTCATCCAGACACGGTGGATGTGAGTCATGACAAGTGCAAGACCACTTTGTAAAGACGAACCGGCGGCTTCGAGGGCGACTTTTCTTTGCTGCGTAAGCTGGCAGCCGTATCTGTGGCATGTCACAGCTCGTTCCTTAATTTATGATGAGAGCAAAAAAGAAGCAACGACAAAGTTATAATGTATAAAATAGTCTTTGTCCCTATCTGCAATCGTTACTTTACAGAACTTGTAAATATTTATTCACGGTTTGATAAACCTGATATTAACATTGTATACATTAATTAGTGATTGGTATGCTTGTCTCTACTTTAGGTTTTGGACAAAACAAATTTTTATGACGCAGCCACATCCCTTCGACCTTCTTGATAAATACTGCATAATGCAATTTTATTCATGTTCAAGAGCAGATTTTTTGTATTAAGTGAGCTTAATGTGTCTGCCTGCCAAAGTCATTATAGATTGTACACAACACAGATTTACACAAGTGCCTACGGAAACCACAGAAAACATGAGAAGAGAGACAGGAAAATAGAGAGAGAAAGGAAACAGGAGAAAAAGTATTATATAAAAATACATTGAATTGATGCCGCTATAATTTCAAAAGTTGCTTATGTTTAGTGGTAGCCCTACTTGTAGTCTTCATTTCATTCCAGTCAACTAAGCATATTTTATTGATCATATTGTGAAATTTATTTGCATTAATTTAAGGATAAATTAATGTAAGCAATTTTATGACTTTTAAAAATTTGTTTATAGTTTCGAAAGTTTTTTATGGGGGGGGGGGTGAATTTCCAAAGATTTTGGTACATTAAAACATATTTGTGGTTTCAGAAGATGAATACGAATCGTAGCAGATTTGTTGGAAACATTTTTAGATTTCAATTTTTATTTTCAAAGATAATCTCAGGATTTTCAAAGATTTTGAGATTTTGTAGGATTTAATTGTGATATTTTAGAGATTTTCCAAAATGTTTGGGGGTTTTAGAAAATTTATTTTGTGATATTCAAAGATTTTTGTAATATTAAAAAAAATTTTTTAAGTTTTAAAGAGTAATTGAGATTAAATATTATTGGATTTCGATTAGCTGTGTAACTATACAAAGACGCTCTTGGGATTTTTTTTAGGTTTTTGTGGGATTCTCAAGCATTTCTTGAATTTTTCAAAACAGATTTTCCAAAATTTTTTGGAATTTTCAATGAAGATTATTTTGAGAGCTTGAAGGATGTTGAAAAATTTTGTGATTTTTTAAAATTTTCATCGGTTTTCCAAAGATTTTCATGTGATTTCCAAAGATTATAAGAGATTGATTTTAGTAATTTTGAGGGTTATTTCCAAATATTTTTAATGATAATTGCACTTTTTTACTTTCAAAATTTTTGTGATTTTCAAAGATTTTTCTGATGCTTATATTAGAAATTTAAAAAAAAATTTTTGACATGAGTATGATTTAATTCTGATTATTTGGGATTTTCTTAAATGCACAAAAATTTTCTTGGTATTTTACTACATTTTTCGTGGGACTGACAAATAGTCCTTGGAGTTTATCAAGATTATTTGAGATTTTCCAAATTTTATAGAATTTTCAAAGAAGATTTTTTTCAAGTTTTGACTGATGTAGAAAGAAATTTTTGTGATTTTTAAGGATGTCTTTTATTAATTTTCTGGGATTTTGAATTTTTTTGTGATTTCGAAAGATTTTCATACATTTGCTATATTTTTGTGATTTACAAAGATAATATGTGATATACATAGATTATTCCAAGGTTTAAAAATATTTTTTTCGTGAACTACAGATTATTTTTGTAGGACTGGAAAGATTTTTTCTCTGGATTTTCTGAGGTTTTTCTGAGATTTCAAACGATTTTTTTTTGTTTTTAAAGATTTTTGCTGATTTTTTAAGGATTTTTGTGTATTACGATGAGTTTTTTTATTTTTAAAGATTTTTTGTGATTTTCAAGAATTTTTTCTGATTTACAAATAATTTTTGTTTTTACAGAGTTTTTTTGTGATTTACAAAGATTTACAAAGATTTTTTTGTGATTTTTAAAAATTTTTTGGTGATTTTCATAGATTTTTGTAATATCCATGGATTTTTGTGATTTTTAAAGATATTTTATGATTTTAAAATAATTTTTTGGGATTTTCTTCTTTCATGTACACTGATTTTCAAAAGTTGTTACCCTCTGTACGACCTGCACGAGAAGGAGTGCCGCTGCACTGTCTGGACAGCTCTGCTACCTCCTCGAAGACAGACCCTTCTTCTTACGCACTGACAATTGGGCACTCCAATGGCTATACACTACCGGCAGCAAGAAGACCAAGCTGGTGCGCTGGGCAATTTTGCTACAAGAGTTCACCATTACCAAACAGCATTGCCCAGGAAAGGAAAACAAGCTGCCTGACGCCCTGTCCAGATGTCCTGCAGCCATAACCTACACTAACGACCTTCACTACTGGGAAGGTATTCTATCGCCTGAACCATCCTCCCCAGTGACAAAACCTAACATCCACAAGCTGAAAACCGCAAAGTTCATCAACAATCTGGGAACCTTCATGAGGGAACAACAAGATGATCCCAAAGCACAACAACTGTTGGCCAGTCAGTCCCACCGGTACCAGGAAGACCGTGGATACATATGAATGAGGCCCAGCCCCTTGAGTGAGTGGAAGTTGTGGGTTCGCCACACGCCCCGTGCCTCCCTGTGCAGTTACTTTCATGACCACACCCTTGCAGGCCACCCCGGGACCCAGGAGACCATGCGACAGATCCATCAGCGGTAAGCATGGGGAGGATCTACCCGAAACATCCTACATCGCTCAGTGTACGACTTGCACCACCCTCAAGCCCAGTGCCACCCTCAAGCCAACTAGCACTCCACGGCAGCCTTCAAATCCTTGGGAGCAAGTCACCCTCAACCTCATGGGGCCATACCGAACCAGCACGTAGGTCAACAAGTCCTGCTCGTCGTAGTGGCTCTATTCTCCTGCTGAACCAAAATTTCCCACTGCGAAACACGGACACCCACACCAACATTTCCAAGCTAGAAGACAAGGTGTTCTCCCACTGGGGATACCCCCGCAGCCTCCTTACAGACAATGGGCAACTGTTCATCAGCCAACTATGGTTAAAAGCCTACGCGCAAAGGGAGGTAGAAGCCCACGCCACCCCTTTCTACCATCTGCAGGCCAACCCAACAGAGTGGAGAAACCAAGAAATCAAGAAAGGCAACCGCCTGTATACTCAGAACGATCACCGCCTATGGGACAAGGCATTACTCCAGATCCTCTACCAGCTCCGCCGCCACACCAACAAAGTACTCCACACCTCCCCGAGTGAACTCTTATCCAGACAGAAACTCCAATGTCGAGGGGAGTGGAAGTGGGGCACCTCTCCACCACCAAGGTTCCCACAGCTGTAGGACACTAAGTAGCTCACCGTCGCAACCAGCAAGCATGAGAGCACCAGCACAATTACATCTCCAGTAAGTACCCACCACCTAACACAGGCTCCCAATCCGTGCTACCCGATGGACAGGAAGTATACCTACGCACCCACCCATTCTTCAATTGAATCAAAAACTTCTGCACCGAACTGGCTCCAAAATGGGAAGTGCCATATACTCTCCTTCTGCAACAAGGACACGTCTATTGGATTGAAGACACTCAAGGCACAATTAAGAAGGTCCACAGATTGCCCATGAAGCAGAAACCACAACCCTCCATACCAAGGTCAACCCAGGACCCGCAAGACAACCGAAGGGCCACAGCCACCAGAATAACCCTGGGCAGAGCCCACTTACGCCCTCAACAACAAGCAGACCAATCAAGCCCAAGTAGAGGGCACCCACACCGACCCCCAGATAGCTGTACCCATTCACAGAGGTCACTTATGACAGCAGCCCAGATGTCACCAACCACCATCCTCAAAGGCTAGAATCCGCAGTTCTCCCATCACAGGAGGGAGGCCACCTCAGCACCAGTCCAGAGGAGCCAGCAACATGCCCAGCCTCCAGCGCTCTGGGCTCACCATGCGCGACCAACCTACCCCTTCAGGCAGCCTTGCCCACACTGCTGTCCAGCACCAAACCACTACAGGCCACGCGACTCAAGACCAGAGAGGCTCCCGTCCACCTACAAAAGGCAACCAGCAACTAGAGCCTTCGACGCCCACTACCCACACGGAGGACGCCGTCCTCAGGACACCCAAAGACTCTTAACAATTAATGTAATGATTCTCAAACCCATGTAAATGTAAACAGGCCAACGCAGTAATAAAACCTGGACATAAGCTTGCCTCTAACTTTTTAGCATAAAATTTTTTCTAAGGCCCATACTCGGAGCCTTGCTTTTTCTGCTGGGGGGAGAGGGGGGAGTTGGTGCCCCACTGTTAATGTTGATCTCTTAAGGACCCCCCCCCCTAACTAGTCCTTTTTTGATGTTAGGCCTAAACACAAGAGATGTTTACCTCAGGCCCCTCCAACCACTTAACTTATTTCTTACCTTCAAATCATAACTCACGATGCCGCTTGTATATAAATGAAGGGTTAACTATGTTATATGTCCTAACATATCATCACGTGAATAATCTTAACAGGCTAAGTAGAGATGTAATAATATCCCAGTGTTTTTCTTCCACGTCTGTAAACAAATAGTGAAGACTTTTTTTCAGTGCCAAAACATTATAAAATTACGAGTGCACGCAGCAAGAGTGTTGTACGGTTTTATTTACGTGCTTTATAAAAATAACCTAAGTAAATATTGGCAATAACTGTAATTGTATTTATTTCTTGTTTTTACTTTATCTTATTTTTAAAGTGAGACCTGAAGGTATTTTTGCGCTTAACTTCCCAATTACTACGCGTTTGTATCTTTCTGTGCAGAAATGCGTAGGTGTTAGGATGGCACACCTGCCTGCAGCACCTGCAGTAGACAGTCCTCCCTCTGTTCCATCTTACCACCCACCTAACGAGAGTTCTTCCCACCCAGACCTCCTAGCACAAGGTATAAAAGGGGTGAATCTCACCCAGGATATTCAGAGTCCGCTGGCAGCTCCCCTGAGCTCCCGACTCTCGGTACACAATCCTACCCTCGGACTGGCTTCTTGTGAAGGAAGCCTCTTGCATCCCTGGATCTGGCTTCTTGTGAAGGGAGCCCTCCACTCTACTGAGGGGACTTCTTGTAAAGAAAGACCCTCAACCCTGAGGCGACTTCTTGTAAAGGGAGACCCTCAACCCTACTGAGGCTACTTCTTGAAAGGGAGACCCTCAACCTCACTGAGGCGACTTCTTGTAAAAGGAGACTCTCAACCACCTGGGGTAGACTTCTTGTGAATGGAGTCCTCCACACTTCTTCCCCCACTTACACTATAGAAACATGTCAAGAGGTTGGAAAGTAGGAGGCGCTGTCACATATCTTCTGCGCTACACAACTGAATAAGGAAATACACCCATACTGGCTGCTACGAGGCGCGCTACTCGGAAGTTGTGATACATTAATCTATGGTCAATGCTGTGTAAACCACGTGCGTAGAAGCTCACAAGTTCGAGATTCAAAGTTATTATTCATATAGCATTCGAGTGCTATGGACCAGTGTTAAGTTTAAATTCTGTGTAAATTAAGTGTAAAGACCTGTTTGAATATTGTGATTATACTATTGTCAGTGAACCAATGAGTATAAACTTGTGAACTTATTTGTGCAATACACGTGTTATTCAGGAGCAAACTTTTTTCTTTCAAATGAGTGATTTCCACAGACATCCTTGAGATTCACATCAGCCGTGACGATGCAGTATCCTTACAGTACCCAAGGACAAGAGCAGCTGAAGAGCGCTGATACCAGGTACGTTCCCCTCCATGAGCTCTCTGCCAAACCCCTTCGTCACAGAAATCTCCTTTAAGCCCAGTAAAATTAGACTGAAAAACGACAGTGCTGACAAAAAATTAGAGGAAAGCTGGAATCTTTTTTTAATTGATTAAGTACACCCATAGTAAGAGTACACTAAGTTTGCCCCTATTTCCGAGTGGAGCGTTAGACAGCCATTTTGAAAATGCTGCAGAATTTTTATATTTTTTTTATTTTTCTCAAACTATGCAAAAATGAAGGCTCCAATCAAAAATATTCATCTGAAGTTAAATGTAGCATATTAAATTACGATTTGAATGAGTAATAAATTCATTGAAATTGGATATTTTATAATCAAAAAAACACATTTTTTAAATAGTTATTTAAAAGTTTTTTTCTAAACATTTAAGTTCTTTATATTTATACTTGCAGTATCTCCAAAATAGTTCACTCCATCTGAAAAAGTAATGAAATAAAATTTGTAGAAAGTTTGATTATACTTTTTACAAACGCTTATGTATCGATTTCATTTAGTGCATACATATATATCTTAATTGATAATTTGAGTAACATGTGCAATAAACAAAATTGTTAGAAATATTTCTTTTGGTGTAGAATTTTGGTGATAAGCTTACAATTTACCAGCCAATTTATTTTGGTAGGGAACACAGACATTATATAACACAGGATGAATAAAACTTTAAAATTGATCACCCATATGAGCATGCTAAACCACTGACATGACATTAACTTTTCTTATACTTCCTATGTTACATTTAAGTAACAGTGTAAATATATTCTTTCCCTCTTGCTCACTCTAGATGACTTTCTTCTAATTGAGATGCCTACTCTCACGGCATACTGCTATCTATTGGTAGTAAAAGTAAATAAATAAATGGTCATGCCAACACAAACTAATTTTGCTGTAATAGCTTAAAATTAAATATCCAGTGTAAATGTTAAAATGCATCTCTATTTACTTTACTGGTGACAAAATTATACGATGTCATCCATAATTTCAAAGAATAACACTAAATCGACAATACGTGTACATTGCTGGTATGTTAATTATTCATAAATTTTACATGTTTGTTGAATTTCAGTACCATTCTGTTATTTGCTTCTAGAATTGTAAATATTTTTAGTAAATTGTAATTTGCCTTTGACAAACTTAGTTTTTAATGTAAGGACATTGCTTTCCCTATAATTGATTACCAAACGCCACACAAATGAACGGAATGTGGAGGCGAATTCGTACACGGTTATGATAACTATATATTTAATGCATTTCATGTTGTATGTAATCGTTTAATATTAATTATTATTTAAATGCAATAACTGTAAAAAGTATAATGGCCATTAAAAATGTAAAGAAATTCCTAGAATTTAATACAATAATGCAGCCTTAGAGAGCGAGCGAGAATGAGCAGTGAGTATACATCACCACTTGTTCTCACTTTCGTACATTCGCCATCAAATTGGGAAAAAAACAGAGCATAACCTCTCCGACATCATACGGGTGTGAGACTGCCAATTGGAACATGACAAAAATATTTTGTTTATATTATTTAAATTTTTCATATTAACTGAAAAATTTACAAATCCTTAACTTACAAAATAATATCAGTGTTCTAAAATGCAACCATTACATTCTGATTTATGATTAAACTATAAAAAAATGTTTTTCAAAAATGTTTTACTAAGAGAGTGCACCATACACGGATGTTTGAACAGCGGCAAGATTCCAAGTAGACATGCGGACGGCATACTAACTATTCACAGCGATGCAATGGGATACAGGTCCTCTTATCTTTGCAAAATGTTTATTATAATTGTAAAATGTAATGAAATGCCTTAAGGTTATGAAAGATACATTGACGAACGTTGATTTAAAAAAAGAAGGGAGATTTGTAAATATACAGTGTTAGAGGCCTTATACATTACGAATAACTATCTGATGCAGCATTATTTTGAAGAGATGTATAGTATATATTATTACTTTTTCGTTTAAATGACATGTGTGATTATGTAAGTGCTAATATGTCAATTACTCTTAGTTTCATGTAAACTTCCACGCGTATAGTATATATTATTACTTTTTCGTTTAAATGACATGTGTGATTATGTAAGTGCTAATATGTCAATTACTCTTAGTTTCATGTAAACTTCCACGCCTTTCTTTAAATCATTATCATACAGGCTGTTACAAAACGATACGGCCAAACTTTCAGGAAACATTCCACACACATAAAGAAATATAATATGTGATATGGACATACGTCCGGAAATGCTTAATTATCATGGCAGAGCTCAATTCCTTACAGGTCGTTAGATGATAACACAAGCAATGCAGTCCAAATTGCCTTCCATCAAGTGGCCCACCTGGTGGTGAACGTAGGAAGTAAAGTACATTGGAAAGAACCAAACTATTGGGTATTTGGGACATTTTCTGTACGAAGTGTTATTTACGATAACATTTAACACGATGTAAGGAATTGAGATCTACCATGGAAATCAGGCGTTTCCGGACATATGTCCATATCACATATTTTCTTCCTTTGGGTGTGTGGAATGTTTCCTGAAAGGTGTGCCGTACATTTTGTAACATCCTTTATATGCTAAGCGTATACCCCTTTGCTGAAAAAATAATTTTGAATTATCATTATTTAAAGAGAAACTGTATCATTATTTTTTTAATAACAAGTGCCTACTTATTTGCATACAGCTTTATGACATTAGTAAGTTCCTGAAAGACCATATGTCATGAGTATGATAGTTTCTAAAACCGGAAAATTTTGTACCTACTGGCAGAATGAAAATTGTTTAATATAATAAATTCTACTAACGGAATATTGGATTTTCTGTACGTGTTAAGAATAATTTTAAAAAGATATTTTAAATAAAGAATTTAATGCCTCCAGATAATAAGAAGTTGTTCTTTTGGATATTTAAGAACTTAGCTATATTCTACAGCCAATTACAGATATGCAAATTTTAAATATTTTAAATTCTTCTGATCTACGAGTTTCTGTTCAGTATAACATAAAATTCAAGCTACTGTCGCTTGAATGTTACTTTAATTATTAAAACACAATATTTTGCATGAATTCGCCCAGCCAAGACAGCTTCATTGAATATGACCAAGGAAACAAATCTGCCCGAGTGGCTAGTCTTTCATGCTTTGAGACAGATAAAACTTTGCTACATTATATCAAATATAAATTTTATAGAAACTGGTTTCCAACTTTTAATATTGTTATAATTTTGTAGTAGATGATCACTGTGTTTTATATTTTTATAAGGTCACTAGTGAAACATTTTAATGCTGTTACTAATCCATGATTTTTTTAATATTGTAGCTAATATAATATGGTCGTAGTAGTTCTATGTTATGAGTATCCCAGCAGTTCATTCTATATTAAACTTGAGCTAAAAATTTCAATAGCTTGACAGGATCTTGTCTAAACGAGTGTGTGACACACACTCGCACGCACGCACGTACGCACGCACGCACGCACGCACACACACACACAGGTTGCAAAGTAAAGCGTGGATAAGCTCGCTGGTACAGGTAGCTAGAACTAAATCAAGAATAATGAGTATAGGAACCACACGTCTATTGTCAATAGTATAGGTGTAAAACTACTGTGAAAGTTGTATTAATGAATATGTTAAGTGAAGATAATTCAACAACCACAAATGGAACGCTGACCTTTAGAATTCAATTCAGATGCATGATAACACGTATTCAGGAAATAAAGAGTGAACACCATCCCATGCATTGGAAACATGAGGTCGCCTCTGTTATTATGGATGTATTATTGTACACATACGCCTGTAGCTGCCCATCTTAGTGAATAAAGAACCGGAATGGGATAAGGAACAAGAAAGGTGCACTTGTCCGAACATGCTCAGACAAACAGTTTCTGAGATACAGGCACTCAAAATTCGGAGCATTGTGGAAATACCATGTAGGCAACCCGTGTAGCACGTACATGCTGACATGCTGCCAAGGCACTACTGCAGATGTTTCCAATGAATCCCACTTTAATCTCGCACACTGCGTCAGTGTAAGTAATTCGTTTGCATTGACCATCTTTCATGGTGGTGTGGTATAACAAATATCAGTACAGTTCCGTACAGCACATAATTGAAGGGGATCAACTTCGCCACCTTCAGTTCTGTCACTGGATGCAGACGGCACTTCTACAAAACTCAGACATTGTGGGTCACATCTAGTGGAATGATGAGTATCATTTTACCAAGTATGTTGCTGTATAGCATGTAACACAGTCACTTGCATGCAGTGCTGGCCACGGTTATGCGTGCAGTGCATGCCTGTGTTGGGATAGATAGAGGACTATTTGAACACATGATGCTTAGAAACTTGCAAATTGTAATTAAGACTTTTTCATATAAAATAAATACAAGTACGTAATCACTTTTGTGTTTTGTGCTGGTACATTTACATTGTAGCTCGTGCGTTTCTAGCAATACTAAACTTAGCCGAACACCGGCCCAGTTTACTCTATCGGGCCGAAGGCCTTAACAAATAAACTCCCTGAATACTTAGCCCCACGGCTAAGCCCACACAAACGGGGCAAGACTCAAGCAAAACTCCTACCTATTCTTAAAGATGTAGGCTGCAAGGTTTGTCAACTACATTCTTGAACAAAGAAACTCATGTAAATTCACCGATCATAAATATATTCAGGTACTTTCAGATTCAAGCCTTTACAATGTAATACAAACATCCAATAGGGCTTTGTGCATTGTATGCACTATTCTAATTTACATACAATCCAAACGTCGATCGCCCACCACAAAGAACAATAAAGTGCCCAATGCTTATTAATAGTACAATTGGGTCAATTTTACTCTTGAATTTCTCCATCTCTACTCATTAAAGCCTCGCACAACAATCATCCACATATAGTCTCCAGCAATTTCAGGGAAACCTGCAGGTTAATAGACAATCCCCTTTTCCCGAGGGCGACATTAAATTTCCACAAACTCGCCCGCCTGTACAAGTCCAGGCACAACCACATTTGCCGTCACTCGGCGCTCCAGGACTCGCTTAAGGCCCCGCTTGAGATTAACGGAAGCTAGATGATCGCCATCGGTGATGAATACAACGGCACAGAAAAGGTTTGGGGAGACTCACCCATATCTTGATGTTCCGCCGTCAGCTTAAGTGGACTCACCACACAAACAGCAATTTCCCTTGGCAATGCTCCTGTCCACTTTATCAAGCGTCGCAGAGAACCCCCATGATGTCTCAGATACCATCCGGCGGCACTCGTTAATCCGCCATGTCACACAGTGAGGCGGGCTTCCCGGCCTAGACCACTCCTCGTCCACGCCTGTCACAAGAGTGAGCTCTCTTGCTCGAGCGGCTGCCAGCTCAGCTTGTTGACGCGCGCGCCCCTACCGCCAGTCGATGGAACCAGATCACCCCCTTCCCTCCCGAGCCTACTTCTCCATGGCCAGTGGAGTGGGTGGTCCGAAGAGGAAAGGGAATGCGTCGGCACCGTCAACTGGGGCTTCCACTATTGTTCACCCGAGCCGAGATCCTCGAAACCTCGGGAAAACCAAGGAGAAACCCTCTGAATACCCAACTCACAGCCTGGACTCGGGACTAACACTAATTACTCCTAATAGAAAGTCCCTTAAGAGCTTCCAGCTAAGGACAATCCCCTAATTAAGGGTGATCGCCCAAAACAATAAAACATGTTTTGTTTTACAGCGTTACACGTACCACTAATGACGTCCTGCCTGTAGCCCTGCATGCAAGTACCCCCTTCCACATTACTTGTAATGTGTGTTGCATACCTCTGGGTAATAATGTTGTACATCGTAGTGTTCCTCGGAAACATGTCACCATGTACGTGCTACATGGGTTGCCTAACTGTCTGCATTGCCACAATGCTCCGAATTTTGACTACCTATATCTCAGAAACTGTTTGTCTGAGTGTGTTCTGACAAGTGCACCTCTCTTGTTCCTTATGTCATTCCGGGTCATCATTCACTAGGGTGAGCAGCTACAGGCATACATGTACAATAATACATGCATAATAACAGAGGTGACCCGATGTTTCCAATGCATGGGATGGTGTGTTCACACTTTATTCCCTGCATACGTGTCATCATGAATCTGAATTAAATCTGGAAGGTAAGCGTTCCATTTGAAGTAGTTGTTGAATTATTGTCACTAAACATGATCATTAACATAAATTTAACTGTGGGTATTACGCCCATACTATTGACAATAGAGGCATGTTTCCTATACTCATTCTTGATTTAAGTCTGGTTACCTGTACCCGTGAGCTTTTCCACAATTTACTTCCCACCCTATACATACACACATACATGAAACTCCAATTCAATTAACAAATATTACTACTTCAATTCAATTAACTAATAGGAGTAGGGGAACTTTCCTACAAGTGGATTGGTTTGTACAAATATAGCCTAGTAATGAGAAATCACAGTTCCTGTAGCATATGGTCATGTCCATTTAAAAGCTCACAGCAATAAGAGATGTTGAAATATCTCAAATAAATAGACCAAAACTAAGCTGTGAACACAGAAAAAATAGTACAGAAGGTCCAAAGAGCTGGGCGGAAGAAAGTGCATACCTGGAGGGGGAGGGCGCCTTATAAATTGTCCACAACCATTTTCCCCGGTCATTCAATAGGCACTAATACCAAAGCTAGCTACATCTGCACGCCATTGTGTGGGGATCATCTAATAATCTATTTTCCTCCAAATAGTTAGAAAACTCATCGTGCTGCACTGCTTGCACACAATATCGCCATGTTTTCCGAACTCATCGTGACAGACTTACTACGTTTTTAAACTTATTTTGGTTCAACAAATATTTATTTCAATTATTTTTGCGTCGGTACCCATCTGTACATTGTTTTCGATAACTTTAATTGTAGTCACTGTGTACGTTTATAAAGTAACACAAAGATTTATCATCATCATTACAAAGAAAGTATAATAAAATTTAATATCAAGTCAGTGTAATAGTTTGCTCATGTTTGTAATCATTTTTAAAGAATTTTTATCATGTAGCATATAAAGTCTGCGTTTGCTACCAAATTAAATTGGCTGCTAAACTGTAAGCTTGTCTAAATTAATAATAAATACTAATCACCAAAAATCTACACCAAAAGAAATATTTCTCACAATATTGTTTATTGCACAGGTTACTCAAATTATAAATTAGGATATATATACATATGTACTAAAGGGTACTCAACATATAAATGTTTGTAAAAGACAAAATTAAACCACATAAATATCTGATTTCATTACTTTTTCAGTTGGAGTGGAATATTTTGGAGGTACTACAAGTGTAAATACAAAAAAATTTAATATTTAGAAAAAAAAATTTTAATAGCAGTTTTTCTTAATTTGTTTTTTAATTATAAAATAACCGATTTTAATGTCTTCAGTACTCATTCGAATCGTATTTTAACGCACTACATTTAACTTCAGAACAATATTTTTGATTGGAGGATTCGTTTTCGTATTGTTTAAGAAAAATAAAAAATAAATAAAAACTCGGCAGCATTTTCAAGATGGCGGCTAACGCTCCACTTAGAAATCTGGCAAACTTAGTATACTTTTACTATGGGTGTACTTAATCAATTAAAAAAGATTCCAGCTTTCCTCTTATTATTGGTCACCGAAACCTTTATTTTACGGGCCTATTTGAGTATTACTACCGGTCTCAGTGTCTAGTTCTTAGCCTCAATAGCAAACCTGTGAGAAACGAGCAAATGCCTCTTTGCAAGAAATGGGATGTACACAAACTCAAGCAAGATTCGTTTAGTCAGATCCTATGGCGCATGGCTCGGGGGCCTCCGCCTCTCGAGTCACATCAAGTCACTACACCCTCTACGGATACAACAGCTAAGGGCAAAGCTTCGCTTCGAGCCCAAGTCGCTATCTGATCACAAGCAAACACTCCTACAAGAACTATTTTAACAGGTGAGTGATTGAAGGAAACCTGTCCCGATAAAGTTAGGCACTCCTTCCCCCCTTTTGTGTACAACTGATATTGTGAGGCGGTCCACCCACCACTTAGGCCTTTATTATTTCAGGTCTTGATTTTATTTTATTATTTCCTTATGTTTGACTTATTGAATTTGCTATTATCTATATAATTACTTTGAGGTATTGTTGACAGTTGTTTGGCTTTTTATTTGTATCAGTTTTGAAATTGTTAAATTTTACATGTATTTAATTTGGTTTGTTTAGGCTGAGGCAACTTTGTGTTTTAATTTAAATTTAATATTATCATTGGCAGCTTAACTGTTATTGTATTGTAACTCAGAGCTGGGTGTATTGTTGGCAAGTATAGTTTGATGGCACAGGTGTGCCTACCCAGTTCCAGGAATCGCTATATTTAGATTTTTAACCATTTTTCTAATACTTTTACTTTTCACGAAGTGCATGTGCGCCGCCACTCATTGAGTATGCGAGAGAGACAGTAATATGTTTGCGCGGGCTGGCTTGAGCCAATGGAAGGACACGTAGTTCAAATTTATTTAAATTAATGTTGTAAATTATTATATAATTATGGTTTTCAAATCTATATTTTCACTTTACAAGTTGTTTAAAAGTATAAAAGTTTATAGTTTGTTATTATATTTAACTTAGTATTCATTTTCCGTTACGTTTTTACCTTGGTGCGCTGGGTGGCCACTAGAGGCGCTGCAGGGAGAGAGCAAGCTTCGCGGGTTCGGCCATTTTTTGAGTACTTAGTTTTTGGGCGCAGACGAGAATGGCTGTCTGGAACGGTTAGTGGGCTGTGTGGGATAGAGGTGGCCGAGCAGGCATGAGTATTCTATAGTTAAACGTAAATTTTCCAGTACTGTAGTCACTGAGTGGATGGCTCGTGCGTTCACGATGTGAAGTAGCTGGCCTCACCAGACCATAAACCTTGACAATTCAATTTTTTTTCTATTATATATATATATATTATTAAACTTTGTGTCTCATTGAAGCTTAATACAGCAGATGACCTGCCAATTATGCCAACAGAGCCTCTGAAATTTTAAGGTGAATTTTGAGCCATAAGTGGTGCTAGGTGAAGTGAAGTTACAGCCCACAAGTTATTTAGTACCGTTGCCCGGCTTGCCAACAGAAGTGTTTTTTTTTT